>JAGIQG010000005.1:5177555-5207826 GCA_024679065.1 Sphyrna mokarran
TTCTATGTTCTATGTTAACTCAACTAGGCTCGTAAGGCATGACCTGCCCTTGACAAAACCATGCTGACTATTTCTAATCAGCATAATTAAGGGTTCCACATACCCTGGATATACTGTTGTCCATCTGCTTCCATTGGGAAAAGATCAAAAGATCACATAGCAACCAACTCAAGAACTGCTTCCTCCCTGCTGCCATCAGACTTTGCATGGACCTACCTTACATTAAGCTGATCATTCTCTACATAGTTGCTATGACTGTAACATTATATTCCTCACCCTTTGCTTTCCTTCTCTCCTATGTAGTCTGTGAACGGTATGTTGTGTATAGCGCACAAGAAACAATACTTCTCACTGCATCCCAATACGTGCGACAATAATAAATTAAGTCTCAAATCTCAAGTTTGGGACCTGCTAGAAAATAGGCATCTCTCTCTTGACTTCTGCAGGGAAAACAGGTCTTTCTGTTGAGGCTGTTGCCTGAGAATCAGAAGGCAGCTGTCTCACTGAATCTCTGTCCAGAGGTGTTGAAATTCTTGAGGCCCAGAAACTCACACAAGCCTGTGTGTTTCGCTAACTGATTCTGAACGGGATTTAACATCAGTGATGGTTTTGCTGAACTTGGAATACAAATTTGAGCAGTTAAGAATTATATCTTGTCCTGTTTAAGCATTTCAATTGGTGAAAAATTATACTAATTCTTTTCATTATAATTAAAATGTATTGTTAAATAAAGTTTGTTTTAATAAAAACTTCCAAGTGGCTAAATAGAATCACACCTGGGGTGAAAAACCTTACACTCACACTAATGCCAGAATCAAAAACAGTGGGGTATGTGCTAACTTAATAATGTACCTTTCTGATTAGGTCCCGCTCAAACTCCTTTTTGACACAAGATAGAAAGTGAATTGTGGCCATCCTGTGGCTTACAAGGAAAATTAGAGACAGTGTTAGATTCCATATAAATTGGAAAGTTGCAAGAAGTTTAAAATTCAGGAAAGAGGCCCAAGGGATTGATTAAGAATGGGAAAATAAGGTAAGGAGATGAAAAGTACAGCACAGGAAGAGGCCCTTCAGCCTTCCAAACCTGTGTTGATCATGGTGCCCTGAAAAATAAATCTTTTGTCTTTACTCAGCCTGTATCTCTCTATTCCCTCTCTATTTGTGTATCCATTGAGATGCCACTTCAATGTTGCTAATGTACCTGCTTCTACCATCTCCTCTGGCAGCACATTCCAGACATCCACCGCTCTCTGTGTGAGAAACCTCCCCCGCAGACCTCCCTTCAACTTGCTCCCTCCCACTTGAACCTGTGCCTCCTTGTAGTTGACACTTCCATCCTGGGAAAAAGTCTCTGACTATCCATCATGTCTGTGCCTCTATCAGGTCTCAGCTTCTGTCTTTCCAGTGAAAACAATTCAGGTTTATTGAACCTCTCCTCATAGTAAACATTCTCAAGACCAGGCAACATCCTGGTGAACCTTCAGTGCACTTTCTTCCATGTCCTTCTGGTAGTGTGGCAATCATAACTGAATGCAATACTCCAAATGCTGCCTAACCAGGGTTGTCTATAGCTGAAACTCTTGTACTCAGTGCCCTGGCTGATGAAGGCAAGCATGCCATACGCCTTCTTAATCTGTGTTGCCAGTTTTGGGGAACTGTGGATCTGCATGCCCACATCTTTCTGTATGTTAATGTTCCTCAGAGTCTTGCCATTTACAGTATAATCCACACCGAAATTTGATCTCGAAAATGCATCACCTCACATTTGTCTGGATTAAAATCTGCCATTTCTGTGTCCAAGTCTCCAATCTATCCAGATCTTGTTGTATGCTGGGCATCATCAACAACTCCATCAATTTTTGTGTCGTCCGCAAACTTACCATTCAGACCACCCACATTTTCCTCCAGATCATGTATATACATAACTAATAGAGTTGACAAGGGTCTTATTTCTAACTGGGAATAAATCCTGTCTCAAACAATCCTCTCCAGTAATTTCCTTACCAGTGATGTAAGGCTTACTGGCCCTGTAATTACCTGGATTATTCTTGCACCCTTCTTAAACAAGGGAACAACATTGGCTATTCTCCAGTCCTCTGGGACCTCCCCTGCAGCCAGTGAAGATAAAAAGATTTTTCTCAAGGCCCCAGCAATTTCCTTCCTTGCCTCGCAGTATTCTGGGGTATATCAAGCCTTGGAGACTTGTCTACCTTAATGTTTCTCAAAAACCCCAAAACCTCCTTTCTGAAATCAACATGACTCAAACTATCTATACATTCTTTTCTAAACTCATCCACCAAGCCCTTCACTTTGGTGAATATTGATGCAAAGTACTCAAACAAAGAACAGTACAGCACTGGAAACAGACCCTTTGACCCTCCAAACCTTTGCTGCTCATTGGTCCAACTAGAGCATTTGTTTGTATCCCTCCATTTTCAGTCTGTTCATGTGACTATCCAGATAAGTTTTAAATGATGCCAGATATCTGCCTCCACCACCCTACTTGGCAGCGCATTCCAGATCTGCACCACCCTCTCTGTAAAAAAGTCCCTCTGATATCTGAGTTATACCTTGGCCCTCTCATCTTGAGCCCATGACCCCTCGTGATCGTCACCTCTGACCTGCGAAAAAGCTTCCCACTGTTCACCCTATTTGTATCCTTCGTAATTTTGTACACCTTTATTAGGTCTCCCTTCTCCGTCTTTCCAGGGAGAACAACGCCAGTTTACCCAATCTCTCCTGATAGCTAAGGCCCTCCATACCAGGCAACATTCTGGTAAACCTCCTCTGCACTGTCTCTAAAGCCTCCATGTCCTTCTGGTAGTGCGATGACCAGAACTGGACACAGTACCCCAAATGTGGTCTAATCAGCATTTTATACAGCTATAACATCAGACTCCAGCTTTTATACCCTATATCCCTCCTATAAAGGCAAGCATACCATAAGCCTTCTTCACCACCTTCTGCACCTATGCTGGTGGAGAATTCAAGAATTTGTGGACTTGCACACCTAGGTTCCTGTGTGTTTCGATACTCTTGATGGTTCTGCCATTTATTGTACATTAGTTCTTCCAAAATGCATCACTTCGCATTTATCTGGATTAAATTCCATCTGCCATTTCTCTGTCCAATTTTCCAGCCTATCTATTATCCTATTATAGGATTGTATTGGTAGATGGTGATCATCTACCTATTGGTAGATGTGATCGGCGCATCTCGTAGGCCGAAGGGCCTGTTTGTGCTGTATTGTTCTATGTTCGATGTTCTACTATATTGTCTGACAATGTTCATCGCTATCCGCAAGTCCAGCTATGTTTGTGTCATCCGCAAACTTACTGATAACACTAGTTACACCTTCTTCCAAATCATTTGTTTATCTCACCCATTTCCTCTGGCTCCCTACATAGATTCCCTCCCTTGTCCTTGAGAGGGCCAATCCTCTCCCTGGCTACCCTCTTTCTCTTTATATATGTGTAAAAAGCCTTGGGATTTTCCTTAATCCTGCTGGCCAATGCTTTCTCATGACCCCTTTTAGCTCTTTTTACTCCTTGCTTAAGTTTCTTTCTACTTTCCTTGTATTCCATATTTGCTTCGTGTGTTCCCAGCCTCCTAGCTTTGACAAATGCTTCCTTTCACTCTTTGACTCTGAGATTCCCAAAACTTGCCATTCTTATCCTTCATCCTTACAGGTCCTGAATCCCTATCAACTTACACTTGAAAGCCTCCCACATGCCAGATGTTGATTTCCCTCAAACATCTGCCCCCAATCTACATTCTTCCGTTCCTGCCTAATATTGTTGTAATTAGTCTTTCCCCAGTTTAGCACCTTAACTTGAGGACTACACTTATCTTTATCCATCACTACCTTAAAGCTCACTGAATTGTGGTCACAGTTCCTGAACTGCTCCCCTATTGAAACATTGACCACCTGGACAGGCTCATTCCCCAATACCGGGTCCAGTTTGGCCCCTTCCCCAGTTGAACTATCTAGATACGGTTTCAGGAAGCCCTCGTGGATGCTTCTTAGAAACTCTGCCCCATCCACGCCCTGAGCATTAAGTGAGTCCCAGTCAATATCAGGGAAGTTAAAATCTCCCATCACAACAACCCTATTACTTTAACACCTTGCCAAAATCTGCCTACGCATCTGTTCCTCCATTTACTGTTGGCAATTGGGTGGCCTATAGTAAACCCCCAACATCATGACTACACTTTTCCTATTCCTGAGCTCTACCCAATTGCCTTGCTGTATGAGCCCTCTGAGGTGTCCTCCTGGGGTACAGCTGTGATATTCTCCTTAACCAGTAGTGCAACTCCCCCATCCCCTTTACATTCCCCTCTATCACCTTGAAACATCTATATCCTGAAATATTAAGCTGCCAACCCTGTCCTTCCCTTAACCAAGTCTCTGTAATGACAACAACATCATAGTTCCGAACACTAATCCAACCTCTAAGTTATTTGCCTTACCTGTGACATTCTCACATTGAAATAAATGCACTTCAGCCCACCAGACCTTCTCGAATTTGCAATCCCATCCTGCCTGCTGCTTCTCTGAGTTTTACTTGCCCGACTCTCTTGTCCCTTTTCAGCTAATTCACTTTGCTTTGGTTCCACTCCGCCCTCTG
Organism: Sphyrna mokarran; assembly: GCA_024679065.1. Lineage (NCBI taxonomy): Eukaryota > Metazoa > Chordata > Chondrichthyes > Carcharhiniformes > Carcharhinidae > Sphyrna > Sphyrna mokarran. The sequence continues at coordinate 5,182,184 of JAGIQG010000005.1, forward strand.
CCAAACTAAATCCTCCCGTGTGACACTAGCAAATCTCCTGGCCAGATTATTTGTGCCTCTCCAGTTTAGATGCAACCTGTCCTTCTCATACAGGTCCCATCTACCCCAGAAGAGACCCAATGGTCCAGATATCTGAAACCCTCTCTCCTACACCAGTTTAGCCACATATTGAGCTGCACTTTCTGCTTATTTCTAGCCTCACTAGCACTTGGCAGAGGGAGTAATCCTGAGATTACAACCCTAGATGTCCTGCTTTTTAACTTTCTACCTATCTCCTAAACTGCTGCTGCAGGGCCTCATCACTCTTCCTACTAATATGTACCACGATCACTGGCTGTTCACCCTCTCCCTTCAGAATGCTTTTTGTCTGTTCAGCAATCAATGGCAGATACTGTATAATTTGTATAAATGGGAGGTTATTCACTTTGGAACAAAAACAAGAAAGCAGATTCCTATTTAAATGGCTATAAATTGGGAGAGCGGAGTGTGCAGTGGGACCAGAGTGTCTTCACTCATGAGTCACTGAAGGTAAACATGCAGGTGCAGTAGGTGGTAAAGAAGGTAAATGATATGGTGTCTTTCATTGCGAGAGGTTTCGAGTAAAGGAGCAGGGATGTGTTGTTGCAATTAGACAGGGCCTTGATGAAGCTATACTTAGAGGAATGTATGCAGTTTTGGTCTCTTTTTCTGAGAAAGGATGTTCTTGCTCTCGAGAGAGAGAGCAGTGAATGTTTACCAGGTTGATTCCGGGAATGGCGGGACTGATGGATAAGCAGAGATTGACTAGGTTAGGGTTGTTTTCACTGGAGTTCAGATGAATGAGGGGAGATCTCAGAGACTTATAAAATCCTAATAGGACTAGACAGGGTGGATATAGGGAGGATATTCTTGATAGTGGGAAAGTAGAACCAGGGGTCATCAGTCTGAGGATTCAGGGTAGACCATTTAGGATGGAAGTGAGACATTTCTTCATCCAAAGAATGGTGAACCTGTGGATTCATTACCACAGGAAATACTTAATGCCAAAACATTGAATGTATTCAAGAGGCGGCTGGATATAGCACTTGGGACAAATGGGATGAAAGGGTATGGGAAAAAAAGCAGGATTAGGCTGTTGGGTTGGATGATCAACCATGATTGTAATGAATGGCAGAGCAGGCTTGAAGGGCCAAATGGCCTCCTGCTCCTATCTTCTATGTTTCCATATTCTACAAACAACAGAGGTCCCAGCAATGATTCCTGCAGACCACTAGCTACAAATCTTCATTCTGAATGACACCTTTCCACCGCTACTTTCAGTCTTCTGTGACAAAGCCAATTCTGCATCCATTTAATCAGCTCACCCTGAATCCCATGTCATTTTACAAAACAGCACGGGAAACAGGCCCTGTACATTAGCCATATGGAACCTTGTCAACCCCTTACTAAAAAGTCCATATGAACTACATTCACAGCCCTTGTCTCATCAATTATTTTTGTTACCTCTTCAAAAAACTCAAATCAACTTGGTGAAACATGAGCTTCCCCATTAAAAAAACCACGCTGCCTATCACTAATGTATATCCTGTTCCTCAGTATCTTCTCCAAAAGCTTCCCCATCACTGATGTCAGGCTTACTGGCCTATAATTTTCTGGGTTATCCCTACTTTCTTTCTTAAACAAGGAAACAACATTGGCTATTCTCTTGTCAGCTGGAACCTTGCCTGTTGTCAAAGAGGATGATGAAGATATCTGTTAATGCCCCAGCTATTTCTTCTGTTCCTCCCACAGTTACCTGGGATAATCCCATCAGTCCTGGGGACTTGTCTATCTTAATGCAATTTCGGATACCCAATACTTTTTCCTTCAATATATTGAAATATAGGATGAAAGTAAAATCGTGGGGAACATAAAAACTGACTGTAAAAGTTTCTATAGGTGGAAAGAGGAAAAGGTTGACAAAAATTAATGTAGCCTCCTTACAGTCAGAAGTGGAGGAATTCATAACGGGGAACAAAGAAATGACTGAGGAACTAAGTTTGTACTTTGCTTCAATCTTCACAAAGGAAGACATGAATAATGTACCAGAAGTTCTGAGAAATACAAGTTTTAGTAAGGAACTGAAGAAAATTGGCATTAGGTGAGAAATGATTTTGGGGAAATTAATGGGATTGAAGGTGGATAAATCTCCAGACCCTGGATGTTCTGATGTGCCAAGTGTTCATCCAGATACTTTTTAAAGATGTTAGGCAATTCACCTCTATCACTCTTCCAGACAGCACATTCCAGACCGTCACCACCCCCTGGGTAAAAAGACTTTTCCTCGCATCCCCCCTAAACCTCCTGCCTCTCACCTTGAACCTGTGTCCCTTAATGACTGAGTATTTGGCTTTTGCACGCCTAGTCTGTGAAACAGTTCTCCTAATTTTGGTCCAAACCCCTATGTTTTAGCAGGGTCTTTGCAGAGTCATCAGGGCTGGGTTTGCTGTTGTCGTTTCTGGTGCCTAGGTTCTTGATGTGTGATCCATCCAGTCCTATTCCTTATTGATTTCTCTTTAGAGGTTTGATACAATTGAGCAACTTGCTAGGCCATTTCAGAGTTCCACATTGCTGAGGGCCTGGTGTCACATGTAGGCCAGACCAGGTGATGATGGCAGATTTCATTTCTATATTTCTCAGTCTTTCTGGCCAGATATCTTTGGATCCACACAGTTCCATCCCATAATAACAACTGATCAAACTGACAGGTGGACTATTACAAGGGAATTGACATTTCATTAATTGCTATGCTCCTTTTTTAACAGGACCTTTCCAGCCACTTCTCAGGGATGAAGCACGAGAAAGATGCTAACATTGCATCCCGTCTTTATCCGAAACCTGGAAGCTTGGAAGCAATTCTGAAGCCTGCTGTAAGTTAACTCTGAATATTAAGTGAGCAGTGTGATATGATCCAAACACAGAAAGAGGTCATTCACAGTGCGCCTGTGTCAGATTGAAACAAAAGTAAAGTAAAAGTTTATTTATTAGTATCACAGGTAAGGCTTACATTACACTGCAGTGAAGTTATTGTGAAAATCCCCAAGTCGTCACAATCCGGTGGATCAATGTGTCTAACTGGCACATCTTTCAGAGTGTGGGAAGAAACTGGAGCAACCCTGTGCAGACATGGGGAGAATGTGCAAACTTCACATCAGACAGTGACTCAAGCCGGGAATTGAACGCGGGTCCCTGGAACTATGAGGCAGCAGTGCTAACCACTGTGCCAACGTGCTGCCCACACAAAGATTAATGGATAGACAACTAGTTTAAAGAATTAGCAAAAGTTAGAAATATTGTGCTGTGCAATTATTTTCTCCCTTTCCCCTATTTCTGCACCCCCTCTCCAAGCTGATGGGTGGAATTTTCTGAAACTGGAAGTTCCCACTTGAGGTTGATGAACCTTTACACAGTCCGTCAAATTGTCTGTCCTGCGTGTGATGGTTCCCACGGTGTTACAACACTCCACCTAAAAAAAGTCAAGGGATGTTTCTCACGCCATCATGCCAGGGAAAGTGGGGTCTCAACATCCCAGAAAAACCAGGTTGCACAGAGGTGGAGGCACCATCTCTAAAGAGCACCCTGACCATAATAGATTAAATCTTGCCCACGGAGGTCGTAGGGCCTCTCTCCCCACCCCTAATTAGAGTTGGAATTTCACTACCACCCTGTGCCCTTCCCCATCCAATTATTGGTCCCACCCACTCCACCCCTTCCCTCACCGGCCTCAGATTGGCTTGGACACTGTGCCAACCTGGCAATGCCAACCTGTGCCAAAAGGTAGTGTAAGAGGGGATTTGCCAGGCAGCTGCCTGGCATGTCCCTCTTCCCTTACCTTTATTTACCTTTATTTCCCTGAGGGGATCGCCATGATAGATTCACGATTGGATGCAGATGTCACATTGGCATAATGTCAATACATGGCGGGAGGTCAATATACAACAAAGGGGCAAGATCATGACATTAAAATCTATTCAGATTCATGGCAAGGGGGCAAGATCATGACATTTGCTTATGTCAGGATGAGGCTTGAAGGCTCGGTTAGTGCAATGGATAGCTATAGATTAGCCAGGAGGGAGCTAAAGAGTGAATTGAGGAGAGCTAAGAGAGGACACGAGAAGACTTTGGCTGATAGGATTAAGGAGAATCATAAAGCTTTCTTTAGATATGTTAAGAATAGAAGATTGGTTAGGGCAAGACTAGGGCCAGTCATAGACAGCAGTGGGAAGTTGTGCGTGGAGCCTGAAGAGATTGGAGAGGTACTGAATAAATATTTCTCTTCGGTATTTATGCAGGGTGATGTAAATGTAGTTCTGGAGAACACTGAGGTACAGGGTAGCAAACTGGAAAGTATCGAAGTAGATAGGGAGGATGTGCTAGATATTCTCGAGGGTTTGAAGTTGGATAAGTCCCCTGGGCCGGACGGGATTTACCCTAGGATTCTCTGGAGGCAAGAGAGGAGATTGCAGAGCCTCTGGCTCTGATCTTCAGGTCCTCGTTGGTTACGGGTGTGGTTCCGGAGGACTGTAGGATAGCGAATGTGGTCCCATTGTTTAAGAAGGGGAAGAGAGACCTTCCTGGGAATTATAGGCCAGTGAGTCTTACTTCTGTGGTGGGCAAGGTATTGGAGAGAATCATTAGGGATAGGATTTATAGTTATTTAGAGAGAAATGAATTGATTGGGGATAGTCAGCATGGTTTTGTGAAGGTAGGTCGTGCCTTACTAACCTTATTGAGTTTTTTGAAAAAGTGACCAAAGAGGTGGATGGGGGTAAGGCGGTTGATGTGGTATATATGGACTTTAGTAAGATGTTTGATAAGGTGGCCCATGGAAGACTTCTGCAGAAAATGCAGATGTATGGGATAGAGGGTGATTTAGCTAATTGGTTAGGAATTGGCTAGCAGATAGAAGACAGAGGGTGGTGGTTGATGGGAGATATTCATCGTGGAGTTCGGTGACAAGTGGTGTAACTCAGGGGTCTGTTTTGGGGCCCCTGCTGTTTGTAATTTTTATAAATGATCTGGATGAGGGTATTGAGGGATGGATCAGTAAATTTTCAGATGATACTAAAGTTGGTGGAGTGGTAGATAGTGATGAGGGGTGTTTTAGTTTACAGAGTGACTTGGACAAGTTGCAGAGCTGGGCCGAGAGGTGGCAAATTGAGTTTAATGTGGAAAAGTGTGAGGTAATGCACTTTGGCAGGAACAATAAATGTGTAGAGTATAGGGCTACTGGTAGGGCTCTTAATAGTGTTGAGGAACAGAAGGATCTTGGTGTATGTGTCAATAGATCCTGAAAGTAGGCAGTCAAGTGGATAAAGTTGTTAAGAAGGCATATGGAGTCTTAGCTTTTATTGGTAGGGGGATTGAATTTAGGAGCCGCAGCATCATGTTGCAACTGTACAAAACTCTAGTGCGGCCGCACTTGGAGTATTGTGTGCAGTTCTGGTCCCACATTATAAGAAAGATGTGGAGGCATTGGAGAGGGTACAGAGGAGGTTTACCAGGATGTTGCCTGGTATGGATGGCAGGTCTTATGAAGAGAGGCTGAGGGATTTGAGGTTGTTTTCGTTAGAAAGGAGGCGGCTAAGAGGGGATCTTATTGAAGCATATAAGATGATTAGAGGTTTAGATAGGGTGGACAGTGATAGCCTTTTTTCCTAGGATGGAGAAAGCTAGCACGAGGGGACACAGCTTTAAATTAAGGGGTGATAGTTATAGGACGGATATCAGAGGTAGGTTCTTTCCCAAAGGGTGGTTCGGGAGTGGAATGCCCTGCCTGCAGCTGTTGTAGATGCGCCAAGTTTGGTGGCGTTTAAGAGGTTAGTTGATAAGTATATGGAAGAGAAGGGAATGGTTTAGTTTGGAGGTCATTGCTTTTTATATTGGTCGGCACAACATCGAAGGCCGAAGGGCCTGTTCTATGCTGTAATGTTCTATGTTCTATGTTCTATGGAAAGCAGGTTCACACCTATGCTGGATGGAACCTGATGATGATGCCATTGAGGAGTAGGGAAGTTGCACAGGTACCAAGCGCGGGCTCAAGATCATCCCCAATGTGTTCCCTCTGTATGTGTATATGTACTGTCTTCAAGAGGAATTAGTGATGGCAACAAATGATGGCTTTGTTACCAAATTCCATGAATTAATTTAAAATGTGTAGACGCCTATGTATGTGCACATAAGTATATATGTGTGTGTGTGTGTGTGTGTGTGTGCGCGCGCGCATGTGTAAATATGTACATGTGCATGTGTATATGTATATATTTAGATGCGTATGTGTGTATGCATGTGATTGTGTATGTGTGTGAATAATATGTGTGGATATGTGTTATGTGTATATGTGTAAAAGAGACAGGTAGAAGTTTCTATGAAGACTATGAAATTTCATTGTCTATGCTAACGCCAGCAAGATGCTGGAATCTCCATCTATGCAAATAATGTGAAAGAAGCTAAGAGGCACAAATGCTCCTCTTTGGAATTCCTGCAGTTCAGAAGGAACCCATTTGGCCCATCAAGTCTGCACCTACTTTCCAACAGAGCATCTTACCCAGACCGACATACTTACCAATTAATCCCCCACCTACACATTGTTGCACATCAAGGGATAATTTAGCACGGCCACCACCTAACCTGCACATCTTTGGAATGTGGGAGGAAGCCAGGGCACCCGGAGAAATCTCATGCAGGTACTGAGAGAACGTGCAAACTCCACATAGACATTGACCCAAGCTGGGAATTGAACCTGGGGTCCCTGGCATTATGAAGCAGCAGTGCTAATCACCATGCCACCACATCGCCAGAAACAACACTCGGCCATTTCTTGGTAAGATTCCTCCCATAATCTCTCACATGTAGGAAAAATCTCATATCCTTGATCAGAAGCAGACATTTTAATTTGAGAATACCACTAACAGAAATACTGAAACATTAGAACATAGAACATTACAGCGCAGAACAGGCCCTTCGCCCTTCGATGTTGCACCGACCAATTAACAGAAAGCAATGACCTTCTAACCTAAACCATTCCCTTTTCATCCATAAACTTATCAACTAACCTCTTAAACGCCACCAAACTTGGCACATCGACAACTGCAGCAGGCAGGGCATTCCATACGCTTACCACCCTCTGGGTAAAGAACCTACCTCTGACATCCGTCCTATAACTATCACCCCTTAATTTAAAGCTATGTCCCCTCGTGCTAGCTTTCTCCATCCTAGGAAAGAGGCTATCACTGTCCACCCTATCTAAACCTCTAATCATCTTATATCTTTCAATAAGGTCTCCTCTTAGTCGCCTTCTTTCCAACGAAAACAACCTCAAATCCCTCAGCCTCTCTTCATAAGACCTGCCCTCCATACCAGGCAACATCCTGGTAAACCTCCTCTGTACCCTCTCCAAAGCCTCCACATCTTTCTTATCATGCGGGGACCAGAACTGCACACAATACTCCAAGTGCGGCCGCACTAGAGTTTTGTACAGTTGCAACATGACGTTACAGCTCCGAAATTCAATCCCCCTACCAATAAAAGCTAAGACTCCGTATGCCTTCTTAACAACCTTATCGACTTGATTGCCAACTTTCAGGGATCTATGCACACATACACCAAGATCCCTCTGTTCATCAACACTATTAAGCGTCCTACCATTAGCCCTATACTCTACACATTTGTTATTCCTGCCAAAGTGAATTACCTCACACTTTTCCACATTAAACTCCATTTGCCACCTCTCGGCCCAGCTCTGCAACTTGTCCAAGTCTCTCTGCAAACTATAACACCCCTCTTCACTATCTACCACTCCTCCGACTTTAGTGTCATCGGCAAATTTACTAATCCATCCTTCAATACCCTCATCCAGATCATTTATAATAATTACAAACAGTAGGGGCCCCAAAACAGATCCCTGAGGTATACTACTTGTAACCGAACTCCATGATGAATAATTTCCATCAACCACCACCCTCTGTCTTCTATCAGCTAGCCAATTCCTAATCCAATTAGCCAAATCACCCTCAATCCCATATATCTGCATTTTCTGCAGAAGCCTTCCATGGGGCACCTTATCGAACGCCTTACTAAAGTCCACATATACCACATCAACTGTCTTACCCCCATCCACCTCTTTGGTCACTTTTTGAAAAAACTCAATAAGGTTAGTAAGGCACGACCTACCCTTCACAAAACCATGCTGACTATCCCCAATCAATTCATTTCTCTCTAAATAACTATAAATCCTTTCCCTAATAATTCTCTCCAATACTTTGCCCACAACAGAAGTAAGACTCACTGGCCTATAATTCCCTGGAAGGTCTCTCTTCCCCTTCTTGAACAATGGGACCACATTCGCTATCCTCCAGTCCTCCGGAACCACACCCGTAACCAACGACGACCTGAAGATCAGAGCCAGAGGCTCTGCAATCTCCTCTCTTGCCTCCCAGAGAATCCTAGGGTAAATCCCGTCCGGCCAGGGGACTTATCTAACTTCAAACCCTCAAGAATATCTAGCACATCCTCCCTATCTACTTCAATACTTTCCAGTTTGCAACCCTGTACCTCAGTGTTCTCCATAACTACATTTACATCGCCCTGCGTGAATACCGAAGAGAAATATTTATTCAGTGCCTCTCCAATCTCTTCAGGCTCCACGCACAACTTTCCACTGCTGTCTATGACTGGCCCTAATCTTGTCCTAACCAATCTTCTATTCTTAACATATCTAAAGAAAGCTTTAGGATTCTCCTTGATCCTATCAGCCAAAGTCTTTTTGTGTCCTCTTTTAGCTCTTCTGAACTCACTCTTTAGCTCCCTCCTGGCTAATCTATAGCTATCCATTGGACTAACTGAGCCTTCAAGCCTCATCCTGACATAAGCCTCCTTTTTCCTTTTAACCAGCGAATTAACTTTTTTAATACACCATGGCTCCATTTCCTCCTTGCAAAGAGTAAAGAGCAAAGAGCAAAGAACAACACAGCATCGGAAACAGGCCCTTCAGCCCAATGAGCCTGCGCCGCCGTCCTAACATCTTAATGACATATAGGGACCAATTTGTTACCCAATCAGCCTAAGAGCACATTTTTGGGATGTGGGAGGAAACCGGAGCACCCGGAGAAAACCCACACCACCACGGGGAGAACGCGCAAACTCCCGCAGGCACAGGCCCAAATCCATGTGTCTGCACAGCAACAGCGATAGTCTCTGAGCTGTCATGATGGTCCAGTTTAAGCATACACTAACGATGTGAAGCACTGGGCCACTCCTGAAGCAACATCCAAGAGCAGCTCTCGCACGACCTGCCGCATGCATGCCCTTGTTGGTCAACAAGGTGGACCGAACATCCTGTGGAAACAAATAGGATATTTAAACAGTCCTACTATATCCCTCTATCTGCAGACCGCTCATATGGCTGTCCAAGAGACCCTTAAACAACCCTAGCATGCCTGCTCCCACCACCTTACTCGGCAGTGCATTCCACACCCCCACTACCCTTTGTGTGAAAAATTGCCCTCTAATATTCGTCTTATACATAGCCCCCCTCACCCTAAGGCCGCGACCCCTCGTTCTATCCTTTTGTAATGGTGGAAAAAGCTTACCACCATTTACTCTATCTATTCCCCTCATAATCTTATATACCTCTAATAGATCCCCTCTCAGCCGAAGTCTTTCAAGGGAAAACAACCCCAGTGCGTTCAATCTTTCCTCGTAAGACAGCCTTTCCATACCAGGCAACATCCCTGCCTGACAGGGACATACTTATCAAGGACTCGCGGTAGCTGTTCCTTGAATATGCTCCATATTTCAGATGTTCCCTGTCCCTGTAGTTTCCTAGTCCAACCTATGCACCCTAATTCCCTCCTAATGGCCTTATAATTACCATTCCCCCAGCTATAACTACTGCCCCCACGTTCATGCCTATCCCTATCCATCACTAAGGTGAACGTAACCGAATTGTGGTCACTATCACCAAAATGTTCACCAACTTCCAAGCCTAACACCTGATCTGGCTCATTGCCCAGCACCAAATCCAATGTAGCCTCACCTCTAGTTGGCCTATCTACATACTGAGTCAAAAAACCTTCCTGCACACTTTGTACAAAAACTGACTCCTCTAACGAGCTAGAGCTATAGCTATTCCAATCAATATTAGTAAAGTTAAAGTCCCCCATAACAATTACCCTATTACTTTCACTCCTGTCCAGGATTGTCTTTGCAATCCTTTCCTCTACCTCTTTAGAACTTTTAGGAGGTCTATAAAAGACTCCCAACAGGGTGACCTCTCCTCTCCTGTTTCTCAACTCAGCCCATACTACCTCAACAGACAAGTCCTCGTCAAACTTCCTTTCTGTCACTGTGAAACATTGAAGTGGAGTGAGTCATAATTCATGGAGGAAGGTTAGGACACAGTTGGAGGTCATTCAGACTATTGTATTGGATGCCCAATGACATCCTTTCAGGTGGAGTTCCAGATGATCACCTGCTCTGGTGAAATTGTAACACCACTCAATTCACACATGGCTAATCCATCTAATGGCATATCTTGAGACATGAAGGAACAATTTAGCATGGCCAATCCACTTAACCTTCACATCTTTGGACTATGGGGGAAACTGTGCACCCGGAAAAAACCTGCATGGTCACCAAGACCGGAATTGAACCCATGTCTCTTGCGCTGTGAGGCAGCAGTGCTGATCATATGTTACAGCATAGAAAGAGGCAACTGGTCTACACCCTAAGAAGTTAAAGGATGTGACAGCATAGATAGTGGATGCATATTCCAAAATTAACTAGATTCTGGAAAAGTGTCGGAGGACTGGAAACACACTGATGTGACACCCTTATTCATGAAAGGAGAGAGGCAAAAAGTGAGAAACTATAAACCAGTCAGTTTAGTGTCTGTGATGGCAAGTTGCTGGAATCAGCCATTAAGATGGAGGTGACTGAGCACCTAGAAAAGCAAAGCTCAATTCACCCATGTCAGCACGGCTTTGTGAAGGGCAAGTCTTGTTTGACAAACCTGCTAGAGTTCTTTGAGGATGTAACCAGCAAGGGAGATAAGGGGGATCCAATTGGCAATCTGTAAGTAGTGGAGTCCCACAGGGTTCAGTTCTTGAACCACAACTATTTCCAATCTATATCAATGATCTACAAACAGGGACAGAGTATAACATAGCAAAATGTGCTGATGTCACGAAGATAAGTGGGAAAACAGGCTGTGATGAGGAGATAAAAAGTTTGCAAATGGATATTGACAAGCTCGGGGGAAGTGGCAGGAATGTGGCAGATGAAGTTTAATGTGTGAATTTGATGATCAGCCATGATCATAATGAATGATGGAACAGGCTCAAAGGGCTGAATGGCCTCCTCCTGTTTCTAGATTCTATGTTTAGAATCAAAGAAAAACTACAGCACAAACAAGCCCTTTGACCCACAAGTTGCACCAATCTTATTTCTACCTACTAGTCTTATCTATAACTCTCAATCCCATTAAGTCCTATATACTCATTCAGAAGTCTCTTTAAAGACCCTAACGAATTTGGCTCCATCATAACGATGGCAGCCGATTTCACTCACCCACCACTCTCTGAGTGAAAAACTTAACCCTGACATCTCCTCTGTACCTACTCCACAGCATTTTAAACCTGTGTCCTCTTGTGGCAGCCATTTCGGCCCTGGGGAAAAGGCTTTTATAATCTACTTGATCAATACTTCTCATCATCTTATAAACTTCTATCAGGTCCCTTCTCATCCTTTGTCTCTCTCAGGAGAAAAGATCGAGCTCTCTTAACCTATCTTCATAAGGCATGTCACCCAATCTAGTAACATCCTTGTAAATCTCCTCTACACCCTTTCAATGGCTTCCACATCCCTCCTGTAATGAGGTGACCAGAATTGAGCACATAACCCAACTGACCAGGGTTATGAAGCAATTAATTACTTTAATAGATTGAAAATATTCACCAGGACTTCTTGCTTTGGTTGGTTCAATATCAAAAAGCATCTCTTTGCCCTCAGCACCGAATTTTCTCTCAGTTCCAAATTCCTGAGCCCCAGACTCAGTCTGTCTGAATCTCACCTCCACAGGACTGACCAAGGTCTTATACAGCTGCAGCATTATCTCTGAACTCCTAAACTGAATTCTTCAATTGATGAAGGTCAATACACCATATGCCTTCTTAACCACATCCTCTACCTGTGAAGCCGATTTGAGAGTCCTATGAACCCAGACCTCAAGATCCTTCTGATCTTCCACACTACTGAGAGTCTTACCCTTAATATTATATTTGACCTGCCAAAATGTTCTACTACACATTTATCCGGGTTGAAGTCCATTTGCCACTTCTTTGCCCAGTCTTGCATCCTATTTATGTCATACTGCAACTTCTGACACCCCTCCAAACTATCCACAACACATCTGACCTTCGTGTCATCAGTTTCTGTGTTTCGAATTGCACCCAGCTGAAGCCCTGTAGCTTACAGCACTTAAGGTGTAGATCCAGGTACCTTTTAAAAGAGTTTAGGGTTTCTGTCTCTACCACCAACTTGGGCAGCAAATTCCAGGCTTCCACCTTCCACCTTCCTTCCTACATCTACTCACTTATCTCGAATTTACGATCCCTGGTTCTACCACTTCATCCACTTACCATTCTTCATTCCAGATTAGATCTGAAAATTTATTCCATCTCTGGGTTTGTCACTAATCGGTTGAAAAAATTTCCTAGACACATTGCTTGAATTTATTCCTCTCAGTACTCCTTATATAGTTTGAATCCCGGTTGATATTTGGACAGTAAAAGTCTCCTGAAGGGTGTCTCTACAAACAGGAATATTGGGCTGCAATTTTGCTCCTCCTTAAGCCAGGTTTCCATGAAAGCAGTGATACCCTGCTGCCATTTGTCTGTGTCCTTAACTGGCCCAACTTGTTTGTAATACTCCTTGCATTGAAGTATGAACATTTTATCCCTGTCAGTTTCTCTTGCTGATCACTTTTTAAACTGCTCCTCCTGTAATTCCAAGTCTATCACTACATCCACATCAATAGCTAATGTTCTGCCCTATTTTCTGGATCTGAATCTGACCGATCTTATCCTACTCTTGAGATCCCATTGCCTTGCCACACTAGTTTAAATACTCTGCAACTAGCAAAACCCGTTGCAAGGACATTGGTCCCAGTTCAGCCTGGGTCTAGCCTGTACAGTTGTACAGGTCCCACTCTGAGTCCACCCACAGCTTCAGTTCCAAAATCGAGTCAGCTAGAAGCTGTATTTGGACATACCTTCCACACATATATTGTCCCTTATTTGCCACTTTGTGCAGGAGGAACATTATTATGGCTCTATCGTTTCCTGCCATGATGTCTCTCTCAATTAAACTAATGACTCCATTAAAAGGACGGCATGGTGGCACATTGGTTAGTACTGCTGCCTCATAGTGTCACGCTTGATTCCCGGTTTGGGTGACTGTCTGTGGGAGTTTGCACATTCTCCCTGTGTCAGTGGGAGTTTCCTCCGGGTGCTCCGGTTTCTCCCACAGTCCAAAGAAGTGCTGGTTAGGTGCAATGGCAATGCTAAATTCTTCCTCAGTGTACCCAAACAGGCGTTGGAGTGTGGTCATTCTGAGATTTTCACAGTACCTTCATTGCAATGTTAATGTAAGCCTATTTATGGCTAATAAATAAAATATTACCTTATTTGGAGGCATTATTTACAATTGATAGGAACCTAGTTTTTTACTTGTATAATTGCATTCTACACTTTTTTTTTTGTCCCTATCCCAGCATGAAGCAATTAATTACTTTAATACGTTGAAAATACTCACCAGGACTTCTTGCTTTGGTTAGTTCAATGTCAAAAAGCATCTCTTCACTCTCAGCACTGAATTCCCATTTGACAGTGCTTACCTGACAGTGCTTACCTGACAGTGTTTACCTGACAGTGCTTACCTGACAGTGCTTACCTGACAGTGTTTACCTGTCAGCACTTACCTGACAGTGTTTACCTGTCAGCACTTACCTGACAGTGCTTACCTGACAGTGTTTACCTGTCAGCACTTACCTGACAGTGCTTACCTGACAGTGTTTACCTGTCAGCACTTACCTGACAGTGTTTACCTGTCAGCACTTACCTGACAGTGCTTACCTGACAGTGCTTACCTGACAGTGTTTACCTGTCAGCACTTACCTGACAGTGCTTACCTGACAGTGTTTACCTGTCAGCACTTACCGGACAGTGTTTACCTGTCAGCACTTACCTGACAGTGCTTACCTGACAGTGCTAACCTGACAGTGTTTACCTGTCAGCACTTACCTATCAGCACTTACCTGACAGTGCTTACCTGACAGCGCTTACCTGTCAGTGCTTACCTGACAGCATTTACCTGTCAGTGCTTACCTGACAGCGCTTACCTGTCAGTGCTTACCTGACAGCGCTTACCTGACAGCGCTTACCTAACAGCGCTTAAATGACAGTGTTTACCTGATAGTGATTACCTAACAGTGTTTACCTGACAGTGCTTACCTAACAGCGCTTACCTGACAGTGTTTCCCTAACAGTGTTTACATGACAGTGCTTACCTAACAGCGCTTACCTAACAGCGCTTACCTGACAGTGTTTCCCTAACAGCGCTTACCTGACAGTGTTTCCCTAACAGTGCTTACCTAACAGCGCTTAAATGACAGTGTTTACCTGATAGTGATTACCTAACAGTGTTTACCTGACAGTGCTTACCTAACAGCCTTACCTAACAGCGCTTACCTAACAGCGCTTACCTGACAGTGTTTCCCTAACAGTGTTTACCTAACAGTGCTTACCTAACAGCGCTTACCTGACAGTGCTTACCTAACAGCGCTTACCTGACAGTGTTTACCTGACAGTGTTTTCATGACAGTGCTTACCTAACAGTGTTTACCTAACAGTGCTTACCTAACAGCGCTTACCTGACACTGCTTACCTGACAGCGCTTACCTGACAGTGCTTACCTGACAGTGTTTACCTGACAGTGTTTTCATGACAGCGCTTACCTGACAGCGCTTACCTAACAGCGCTTACCTGACAGCGCTTACCTAACAGTGCTTACCTGACAGTGTTTACCTGACAGTGTTTTCATGACAGTGATTACCTAACAGTGTTTACCTAACAGTGCTTACCTAACAGCGCTTACCTGACAGTGCTTACCTGACAGCGCTTACCTAACAGTGCTTACCTGACAGTGTTTACCTGACAGTGTTTTCATGACAGTGATTACCTAACAGTGTTTACCTAACAGTGCTTACCTAACAGCGCTTACCTGACAGTGCTTACCTGACAGCGCTTACCTAACAGCGCTTACCTGACAGCGCTTACCTAACAGTGCTTACCTGACAGTGTTTACCTGACAGTGTTTTCATGACAGTGATTACCTAACAGTGTTTACCTAACAGTGTTTACCTGACAGCGCTTACCTAACAGCGCTTACCTAACAGTGTTTACCTGACAGCGCTTACCTGACAATGTTTACCTGACAGTGCTTACCTGACAGCGCTTTCCTGACAGCGTTACCTGACAGTGCTTACCTAACAGCGCTTACCTGACAGTGTTTACCTGACAGTGTTTACCTGACAGCGCTTACCTGACAGCCTAACAGCGCTTACCTAACAGTGCTTACCTGACAGTGCTTACCTGACAGTGCTTACCTGACAGTGTTTACCTCACTGCGCTTACCTGACAGTGTTTACCTGATAGTGTTTACCTAACAGTGTTTATCTGACAGAGTTTACCTGACAGCGCTTACCTAACAGTGCTTACCTAACAGTGTTTACCTAACAGTGTTTACCTGACAGCGCTTACCTAACAGCGCTTACCTAACAGTGTTTACCTAACAGTGTTTACTACAGTGTTACCTGACAGCGCTTACCTAACAGTGCTTACCTGACAGTGTTTACCTGACAGTGTTTTCATGACAGTGATTACCTAACAGTGTTTACCTAACAGTGTTTACCTGACAGCGCTTACCTAACAGCGCTTACCTAACAGTGTTTACCTGACAGCGCTTACCTGACAATGTTTACCTGACAGTGCTTACCTGACAGCGCTTTCCTGACAGCGTTACCTGACAGTGCTTACCTAACAGCGCTTACCTGACAGTGTTTACCTGACAGTGTTTACCTGACAGCGCTTACCTGACAGCCTAACAGCGCTTACCTAACAGTGCTTACCTGACAGTGCTTACCTGACAGTGTTTACCTCACAGCGCTTACCTGACAGTGTTTACCTGACAGCACTTACCTGACAGTGTTTACCTGAGAACCGTTACCTGTAAGCACTTACCTGACAGTGTTTACCTGACAGCACTTACTGACAGCGCTTACCTGACAGTGTTTACCTGACAATGTTTACCTGACAGCGCTTACCTGACAGTGTTTACCTGACAATGTTTACCTGACAGCGCTTACCTGACAGTGCTTACCTGACAGTGCTTACCTGACAGCGTTTACCCGACAGCGCTTTCCTGACAGCGCTTTCCTGACAGCGCTTACCTGACAGTGTTTACCTGAGAACCCTTACTTGTCAGCATTTACCTGACAATGTGTACCTGACAGCACTTACTGACAGTGCTTACCTGACAGTGCTTACCTGGCAGTGTTTACCTAACAACCCTTACCTACAACCCTTACCTGCCATCCCTTACCTGACAGCGCTTACCTGACAGCACTTGCCTGACACTGCTTACCTGATAGCGCTTACCTGACAGTGCTTACCTAATAGTGCTTACCTGACAGTGTTTACCTGACAGCCCTTACCTGAGAGCGCTTACTTGTCAGTGCTTACCTGACAGTGTTTACCTGACAGTGTTTACCTGACAGTGCTTACCTGACAGTGCTTACCTGTCAGTGCTTACCTGACAGCGCTTATCTGATAGTGCTTATCTGACAGTGTTTACCTGACAGTGCTTACCTGACAGTGTTTACCTGACAGCGCTTACCTGACAGCATTTATTTGATAGTGCTTATCTGACAGTGTTTACCTGACAGTGCTTACCTGACAGCACTTACCTGACAGTGTTTACCTGACAGCGCTTACCTGACATTGCTTACCTGACAACACTTACCTGACACTGTTTACCTGATAGCGCTTACCTGACAGCGCTTACCTGACAGTGCTTACCTGTCAGTGCTTTCCTGACAGTGCTTACCTGATAGTGCTTACCTGACAGTGCTTACCTGATAGCGCTTACCTGATAGCGCTTACCTGACAGCGCTTACCTGTCAGCGCTTATCTGATAGTGCTTACCTGACAGCATTTATCTGATAGTGCTTACCTGACAATGCTTACCTGACAATGCTTACCTGACAGTGCTTACCTGAGAGTGCTTACCTATTAGCCCTTAACTGGCAATGTCCTCTTGACAGTCCCACCTGGTGGCACCTCCCTGGCAATGCTTACCTGGCATGCCCACCCAGCACTGCTCACCTGACTATGCCCACCGGGCAGTGCCCAATGACAATGTTCACCTGGTAGTGCCCACCTGGCACCCTATTTGAACTGACGCCTATCAGTTAGCACATTGCCACCCCTATCCTGCACATTATTCCTGGTCAGCTTGACAAAAGGTTTGATAAAGCACACAAACAAGATGGGAGAAAAAGGACAACCCTCCCTGATTCTCGATTTGATTGCATGGTTTTCTGATTATCGCTAAAAGTTTGAAACCGTGCTACGGATTTTGTGGACAGCACTTGTATACAATCCCAGATTCCCTCACCAAACCCCATTTTGGAAAACCTATCCAAAGTATAAGTGTGGAATATTCTTTCAAAGGCTTTTTCCTGGTCCAAATTGATGATAGAACATAGAACGTAGAACATAGAACATAGAACATAGAACATTACAGCACAGAACAGGCCCTTCGGCCTTCGATGTTGTGCCGACCAAAATAAAAAGCAATGCCCCTCCAAACTAAATCATTCCCTTCTCTTCCATATACTTATCAATTAACCTCTTAAACGCCACCAAACTTGGCGCATCTACAACAGCTGCAGGCAGGGCATTCCACTCCCTAATCACTCTTTGAGTAAAGAACCTACCTCTGATATCCGTCCTATAACTCATACCCCTTAATTTAAAGCTGTGTCCCCTCGTGCTAGCTTTCTCCATCCTAGGAAAAAGGCTATCACTGTCCACCCTATCTAAACCTCTAATCATCTTATATGCTTCAATAAGATCCCCTCTTAGCCGCCTCCTTTCTAACGAAAACAACCTCAAATCCTTCAACCTCTCTTCATAGGACCTGCCCTCCATACCAGGCAACATCCTGGTAAACCTCCTCTGTACCCTCTCCAATGCCTCCACATCTTTCTTATAATGTGGGGACCAGAACTGCACACAATACTCCAAGTGCGGCCGCACTAGAGCTTTGTACAGTTGCAACATGATGCTGCGGCTCCTAAATTCAATCCCCCTACCAATAAAAGCTAAGACTCCATATGCCTTCTTAACAACTTTATCCACTTGACTGCCTACTTTCAGGGATCTATTGACACATACAAGATGCCAGTCTTTACCTCCAATGTGTAACCCCCTGACCTGCACATACCGGATACAGGAAGTAGTCACAGGGAGGCCTGTGCAGGAGCTTTTTTTTACACTAGAAAGTTACCTCAGAGAATCGGCCTTATTGTTCCTTGGGAGCGGCTGGTGTGAGGAGAGCTGGTGAGTAAATTTCTGTTTTTTTTTCCCCAAAAATCATCTCTAGTTTTTTTTTAACTTTTAAAACCGGATGCAGGGAGTAGTCACAGGGAGGCCTGTGCAGGAGTTTTTTTTTCACCTGGACCTCCATAAATTGGGATGGTGAAGAATCCCAATACTCTACACATGCAGAGTATCCCAACCCTCCCCCCCTCCTCTAACCTAATAAAAAAAGGAGAGCGACTACGAGTGTGAGCAGGTAAGTTTAAGTTTATATTTGTTTCTGTGTAAAGGAAGTAATAGGGATGGCAGTGCAGGCAGTGCGATGTACCTCCTGTGGGATGTTCGAGGTGAGGGACACTGGTAGTGTCCCAACTGATTACACCTGCCAGAGGTGCATCCAGTTCCACCTCCTTGAGGACCGTGTTAGGGACCTGGAACTGGAACTGGAGGAACTAAGAATTATTAGGGGAGCAGAGATGGCTGTTGATAAAAGCTACAGGGAGATAGTTACTCCTAAATGTGATACATGGGTGACTGTTAGAAGGGGTAAGAAGCAGTCAGTGCAGAGTTCCCCTGAGGCTGTTCCTCTACGTAATAAGTACTCTGCTTTGGATGCTGTTGGGGATGAAGATACAACCGGGGTAAGCCATGGAGTACAGGTCTCGGGAGTTGAGCCTGTCCTTGATGCTCAGGTGGGAAGGGGGAAGAAAAGATCTGGATTAGTGATTGGGGACTCCCTAGTTAAGGGGATAGATAGGAGAGTCTGTGGGAAGGAGCGGGACTCGCGGTTGGTATGTTGCCTCCCGGGCGCTGGGGTCAGTGATATCTCTGACCGAGTGTTCGGGATCCTTAAGGGGGAGGGGAACCAGCCCCAAGTTGTGGTGCATGTAGGTACCCATGATGTAGGTAGGAAAAGGGATGGGGATATAAAGCAGAAATTCAGGGAGTTAGGGTGGAAACTTAGGGCTAAAACAAACGGAGTGGTTATCTCTGGTTTGTTACCTGTGCCGTGGGATAGCATAGAAAAGAATAGGGAGAGAGAACATTTGAACTCGTGGCTAAAGGGATGGTGCAGGAGGGAAGGGTTCAGGTATTTGGACAATTGGGGCTCATTCTGGGGAAGGTGGGACCTCTACAAGAGGGATGGTCTGCACCTCAACCGGAGAGGTACCAATATCTTGGGGGGTAAATTTGCCAGTGCTATTCGGGGGTGTTTAAACTGATTCGGGGGGGATGGGAACCTGAATTGTTGTGCCAGTATACAGGAGGATGTGAATAGGGAGGTCACAGATAAGGTTTCTAGGTCGCAGCAGTATAGTGGCAAACGGGAGGGTGGTTTGAAGTGTGTATACTTTAATGCGAGGAGCATACGCAATAAGGTGGATGAACTTGCAGCCTGGATTGGTGCTTGGGACTTCGATGTTGTGGCCATTTCAGAGACGTGGATAGAGCAGGGGCAGGAATGGTTGTTGCAGGTTCCAGGGTTCAGATGTTTCAGTCAGAGCAGAGGTGGTGGTAGAAGAGGGGGAGGAGTGGCATTGTTAGTTAAGGACAGCATTACGGTGGCAGAAAAGACGTTTGATGTGGACTTGTCTGCTGAGGTAGTGTGGGCTGAGATTAGAAACAAGAAAGGAGAGGTCACACTGTTGGGAGTTTTTTATAGGCCTCCAAAAAGTTCCAGAGAAGCAGAGGAAGGGATTGCAAAGTTGATCCTGGATAGGTGTGAAAGTAACAGGGTAGTTGTAATGGGGCTTTAACTTTTCTAATATCGATTGGAAAAGCTATAGTTCAAGTACGTTAGAGGGGTCAGTTTTTGTTCAATGTGTGCAGGAAGGTTTCATGACTCAGTATGTAGATAGGCCAACAAGAGGTGAGGCTATATTGGATTTGGTACTGGGTAATGAACCAGACCAGGTGTTAGACTTGGAGGTGGGTGAGCACTTTGGTGATAGTGACCACAATTCGGTTACGTTTACCTTAGTGATGGAAAGGGATGGGCACATACCGAATAACAGTAGTTATAGCTGGGGGAAAGGTAATTATGAGGCTATTAGGAGAGATTTAGGATGCATAGGATGGAGCAGGATATTGCAGGGGCTGGGGACATCTGAAATGTGGAGCATATTTAAGGAACAGCTTCTGCATGTCCGTAATAAATATGTACCTGCCAGGCAGGGAGGAAGTGGTCGAGCGAGGGAACCATGGTGTACTAGGGAAGTTGAATCTCTGGTGAAGAGGAACATAGAACATAGAACATAGAACACTACAGCACAAACAGGCCCTTCAGCCCACAAGTTGTGCCGAACACATCAAAAACCTACCCAGCCATAGACCTATCTATAACCCCCAATCCCATTGGATCCCATATACTCATCCAGAAGTCTTTTAAAAGACCCCAGCGAGTTCGCCTCGACCACCACCGACGGCAGCCGATTCCATTCACTCACCACCCTCTGAGTGAAAAACTTTCCCCGAGCATCCCCTCTGTACTTGCTTCCCTGCACCTTAAATCTGTGCCCTCTCGTCGCGACCATTTCAGCCCTGGGAAATAGTCTCTGAGAGTCCACCCTATCTATTCCTCTCAACATCTTGTAAACCTCTATCAGGTCGCCTCTCAACCTTCGTCTCTCCAGGGAGAACAGTCCCAGCTCCCTCAACCTGTCTTCATAAGGCATGCCTCCCAATCCAGGCAACATCCTTGTAAATCTCCTCTGCACCCTTTCAATAGCTTCCACGTCCTTCCTATAGTGAGGCGACCAGAACTGCGCACAGTACTCCAAGTGTGGTCTGACAAGGGTCCTATAAAGCTGCAGCATTACCTCCTGACTCCTGAACTCAATCCCTCGATGAATGAAGGCCAGTACACCGTAAGCTTTCTTAACCACATCCTCCACCTGGGAGGCCGATTTGAGAGTCTTATGGACCCGGACCCCAAGATCCCTCTGCTCTTCCACACAGCTAAGACTCCTACCTTTGATAGTGTACTCATTCATCCCGTTGGATCTGCCAAAATGGACCACAACACATTTATCCGCGTTGAAGTCCATCTGCCACTTCTCCGCCCAGTCTTGCATCCTGTCGATGTCATGCTGCAACTTCTGACATCCCTCCAGACCATCCACAACACCACCGACCTTCGTGTCATCAGCAAACTTACTCACCGAGTAATTAAACAAAAATAATAAAAGATTGGTTAGGGCAAGATTAGGGCCAGTCAGAGATAGCAGTGGGAAGTTGTGCGTGGAGCCTGAGGAGATAGGAGAGACACTGAATGAGTATTTTTCGTCAGTATTCATGCAGGAGAAAGACAATGTTATCGGGGAGAATACTGCGATACCAGGTTGTAGACTGGGCAGGATTGAGGTTCATAAGGAGGAGGTGTTAGCGAACCTTGAGGGTATGAAAATTGATAAGTCCCCTGGGCCAGATGGGATTTACCCTAGGATTCTCTGGGAGGCTAGAGAGGAGATTGCAGAGCCTTTGGCTTTGATCTTCATGTCGTCGTTGGCTACAGGTATAGTGCCGGAAGACTGGAGGATGGCAAATGTTGTCCCTTTGTTCAAAAAGGGGAGTAGGGACCATCCTGGAAATTATAGACCGGTGAGCCTGACTTCTGTTGTGGGCAAGGTCTTGGAAAGAATTATAAGGGATAGGATTTATAAGCATCTAGAGAGAAATAAATTGATTAGGGATAGTCAGCACGGTTTTGTGAAGGGTAGGTCGTGCCTCACAAACCTTATTGAGTTTTTTGAGGAGGTGACCAAAGAGGTAGATAAGGGTAAGGCAGTTGATGTAGTGTATATGGATTTTAGCAAAGCGTTTGATAAGGTTCCCCTTGGTAGGCTACTGCAGAAAGTGCAGATGCATGGGATTGAAGGTGATTTAGCAGTTTGGATTAGGAATTGGCTAGCTGATAGAAGACAGAGGGTGGTGGTTGATGGGAAATATTCAACCTGGAGTGCAGTTACAAGTGGTGTACCTCAAGGATCTGTTTTGGGGCCACTGCTGTTTGTCATTTTTATAAATGACCTAGATGAGGGTGTAGAGGGTTGGATTAGTAAATTTGCTGACGATACCAAAGTGGGGGGAGTTGTAGACAGCGAGGATGGATGTTACAGTTTGCAGAGGGACATAGATAGGTTGCAGAGCTGGGCCGTGAGGTGGCAAATGGAATTCAATACGGATAAGTGTGAGGTGATTTACTTTGGTAGGAATAACAGGCATATGAAATGTAGGGCTAATGGAAGGACCCTTAATAGTGTTGTCGAGCAGAGGGATCTTGGGGTACAAGTACATAGCTCTTTGAAAGTTGGCACCCAGGTTGATAAAGTTGTTAAGAAGGCGTACGGTGTGTTAGCTTTTATTGGTAGAGGGATTGAATTTAGGAGCCATGAGGTTATGTTACAACTGTACAAAACTCTGGTGCGGCCGCACTTGGAGTATTGCGTACAGTTCTGGTCGCCGCATTATAAGAAAGATGTGGAAGCATTGGAAAGGGTGCAGAGGAGGTTTCCAGGATGTTGCCTGGTATGGTGGGAAGGCCTTATGAGGAAAGGCTGAGGGACCTGAGGTTATTTTCATTAGAGAGAAGAAGGCATTTCAGAGACTTGGGTAGAGCAGGGACAGGAATGGATGTTGCAGGTTCCGGGGTACAAATGCTTTAGTCGGAGTAGAGAAGGAGGTAGAAGGGGGGGGAGGAGTGGCATTATTGGTCAAAGACTGTATCACGGTGATAGAAAAGAAGTTTGATGAGGACTTGTCTGTTGAGGTAGTATGGGCTGAGATTAGAAGCAGGAGAGGAGAGGTCACCCTGTTGGGAGTCTTTTACAGACCTCCTAATAGTTCTAGAGAGGTTGAGGAAAGGATTGCGAAGTCAATTCTGATTAGGAGTGAAAGTAGTAGGGTAATTGTGATGGGGGACTTTAACTTTGCTAATATTGATTGGAATAGCTATAGCTCTAGCTCGTTAGAGGGGTCAGTTTTCGTACAGAGTGTGCAGGAAGGTTTTTTGACTCAGTATGTAGATAGGCCAACTAGAGGTGAGGCTACATTGGATTTGGTGCTGGGCAATGAGCCAGACCAGGTGTTAGGCTTGGAAGTTAGTGAACATTTTGGTGATAGTGACCACAATTCGGTTACGTTCACCTTAGTGATGGATAGGGATAGGCATGAAGCTGGGGGCAGTAGTTATAGCTGGGGGAAGGGTAATTATGAGGCCATCAGGAGAGAATTAGGGTGCATAGATTGGACTAGGAAACTACAGGGACTGGGAACATCTGGAATGTGGTGCTTATTCAAGGAGCAGCTGCTGCGAGTCCTTGATAAGTATGTCCCTGTCAGGCAGGGAGGAAATGGTTGAGTAAGAGAGCCTTGGTGTACGAAAAAAGTTGATTTGCTGGTTAAGAAGAAAAAGGAGGCTTATGTCAGGATGAGGCTTGAAGGCTCAGTTAGTGCAATGGATAGCTATAGATTAGCCAGGAAGGAGGTAAAAAGTGAATTGAGGAGATCTAAGAGGGGACACGAGAAGATGTTGGCTGATAGGATTAAGGAGAATCCTAAAGCTTTCTTTCGATATGTTAAGAATAGAAGATTGGTTAGGGCAAGATTAGGGCCAGTCATAGACAGCAGTGGGAAGTTGTGCGTGGAGCCTGAAGAGATTGGTGAGGCACTGAATAAATATTTCTCTTCGGTATTCACGCAGAGTGCTGGAATGTAGCTATGGAGAAGCACTGAGGTACTGGTTGCAAATTGGGAAGTATTGTAGTAGTAGGGAGGACGTGCTAGAAATTCTCGAGGGTTTTGAAGTTGGATAAGTCCCTGGGCCGACGGGATTTACCTTAGGATTCTCTGGAGGCAAGAGAGGGAGATTGCAGAGCCTCTGCTCGATCTTCAGGTCCTCGTTTGTTACGGTGTGGTTCGCGGAGGGACTGGAGGATGGCGAATGTGGTTCCCATTGTTTAAGAAGGGGAATAGAGACTTTCCAGGGAATTATAGGCCGGTGAGTCTTACTTCTGTTGTGGGCAAGGTATTTGAGAGAATTATTAGGGATAGGATTTATAGTTATTTAGAGAGAAATGAATTGATTGGGGATAGTCAGCATGGTTTTGTGAAGGGTAGGTCGTGCCTTACTAACCTGATTGAGTTTTTTGAGAAAGTGACCAGAGAGGTGGATGGGGGTAAGGCGGTTGATGTGGTATATATGGACTTTAGTAAGGCTTTTGATAAGGTGGCCCATGGAAGACTTCTGCAGAAAATGCAGATGTGTGGAATAGAGTGTGATTTTAGCTGAATTGGATTGGGAATTGGCTGGCAGGATTGAAGACAGAGGGTTGGTGTTGATGGGAGATATTCATCGTGGAGTTCGTGACAGTGTGTGCCTCAGGGGCGGTTTTGGGGCCCCCTGCTGTTTGTACTTTTATAAAATATCTGGATGAGGGTATTGAGGAATGGATCAGTAATTTTGGCAGATTACACTAAAGTCGGTGGAGTGGTAGGTATGAAGAAGGGGTGTTATAGTTTACAGAGTGACTTGGACAAGTTGCGAGAGCTGGGCCGAAGGTGGCAATGGAGTTTATGTGGAAAGTGTGACGTTATGCCTTTGGCAGGCACAATAAATTTGTAGAGTATAGGGCTAATGGTAGGGCTCTTAATAGTGTTGAGGACAGAGGATCTTGTGTATGTGTCAATAGGTCCCTGAAGTAGGCAGTCAAGTGGATAAAGTTGTTAAGAAGGCATTGGGAGTCTTAGCTTTTATTGGTAGGGGGATTGAATTTAGGAGCCGCAGCATCATGTTGCAACTGTACAAAACTCTAGTGCGGCCGCACTTGGAGTATTGTGTGCAGTTCTGGTCGCCACTTTATAAGAAAGATGTGGAGGCATTGGAGAGGGTACAGAGGAGGTTTACTAGGATGTTGCCTGGTATGGAGGGCAGGTCCTATGAAGAGAGGTTGAAGGATTTGAGGTTGT
>JAGIQG010000005.1:5207926-5320408 GCA_024679065.1 Sphyrna mokarran
TTGAGGGTATGAAAATTGATAAGTCCCCTGGGCCAGATGGGATTTACCCTAGGATTCTCTGGGAGGCTAGAGAGGAGATTGCAGAGCCTTTGGCTTTGATCTTCATGTCATCGTTAGCTACAGGTATAGTGCCGGAAGACTGGAGGATGGCAAATGTTGTCCCTTTGTTCAAAAAGGGGAGTAGGGACCATCCTGGAAATTATAGACCGGTGAGCCTGACTTCTGTTGTGGGCAAAGTCTTGGAAAGAATTATAAGGGATAGGATTTATAAGCATCTAGAGAGAAATAAATTGATTAGGGATAGTCAGCACGGTTTTGTGAAGGGTAGGTCGTGCCTCACAAACCTTATTGAGTTTTTTGAGGAGGTGACCAAAGAGGTAGATAAGGGTAAGGCAGTTGATGTAGTGTATATGGATTTTAGCAAAGCGTTTGATAAGGTTCCCCATGGTAGGCTACTGCAGAAAGTGCAGATGCATGGGATTGAAGGTGATTTAGCAGTTTGGATTAGGAATTGGCTAGCTGATAGAAGACAGAGGGTGGTGGTTGATGGGAAATATTCAACCTGGAGTGCAGTTACAAGTGGTGTACCTCAAGGATCTGTTTTAGGGCCACTGCTGTTTGTCATTTTTATAAATGACCTAGATGAGGGTGTAGAGGGTTGGATTAGTAAATTTGCTGACGATACCAAAGTGGGGGGAGTTGTGTGGAGGATGGATGTTACAGTTTGCAGAGGGACATAGATAGGTTGCAGAGCTGGGCCGTGAGGTGGCAAATGGAATTCAATACGGATAAGTGTGAGGTGATTTACTTTGGTAGGAATAACAGGCATATGAAATGTAGGGCTAATGGAAGGACCCTTAATGGTGTTGTCGAGCAGAGGGAACTTGAGGTACAAGTACGTAGCTCTTTGAAAGTGGGCACCCAGGTTGATAAAGTTGTTAAGAAGGCGTACAGTGTGTTAGCTTTTATTGGTAGAGGGATTGAATTTAGGAGCCATGAGGTTATGTTACAACTGTACAAAACTCTGGTGCGGCCGCACTTGGAGTATTGCGTACAGTTCTGGTCGCCGCATTATAAGAAAGATGCGGAAGCATTGGAAAGGGTGCAGAGGAGGTTTACCAGGATGTTGCCTGGTATGGTGGGAAGGCCTTATGAGGAAAGGCTGAGGGACCTGAGGTTATTTTCATTAGAGAGAAGAAGGCCATTTCAGAGACTTGGGTAGAGCAGGGACAGGAATGGATGTTGCAGGTTCCGGGGTTCAAATGCTTTAGTCGGAGTAGAGAAGGAGGTAGAAGGGGGGGAGGAGTGGCATTATTGGTCAAAGACTGTATCACAGTGACAGAAAAGAAGTTTGATGAGGACTTGTCTGTTGAGGTAGTATGGGCTGAGATTAGAAACAGGAGAGGAGAGGTCACCCTGTTGGGAGTCTTTTACAGACCTCCTAATAGTTCTAGAGAGGTTGAGGAAAGGATTGCGAAGTCAATTCTGATTAGGAGTGAAAGTAGTAGGGTAATTGTGATGGGGGACTTTAACTTTGCTAATATTGATTGGAATAGCTATAGCTCTAGCTCGTTAGAGGGGTCAGTTTTCGTACAGAGTGTGCAGGAAGGTTTTTGACTCAGTATGTAGAGAGGCCAACTAGAGGTGAGGCTACATTGGATTTGGTGCTGGGCAATGAGCCAGACCAGGTGTTAGGCTTGGAAGTTAGTGAACATTTTGGTGATAGTGACCACAATTCGGTTACGTTCACCTTAGTGATGGACAGGGATAGGCATGAAGCTGGGGGCAGTAGTTATAGCTGGGGGAAGGGTAATTATGAGGCCATCAGGAGAGAATTAGGGTGCATAGATTGGACTAGGGAACTACAGGGACTGGGAACATCTGGAATGTGGTGCTTATTCAAGGAGCAGCTGCTGCGAGTCCTTGATAAGTATGTCCCTGTCAGGCAGGGAGGAAATGGTCGAGTAAGAGAGCCTTGGTGTACGAAAAAAGTTGATTTGCTGGTTAAGAAGAAAAAGGAGGCTTATGTCAGGATGAGGCTTGAAGGCTCAGTTAGTGCAATGGATAGCTATAGATTAGCCAGGAAGGAGGTAAAAAGTGAATTGAGGAGAGCTAAGAGGGGACACGAGAAGATGTTGGCTGATAGGATTAAGGAGAATCCTAAAGCTTTCTTTCGATATGTTAAGAATAGAAGATTGGTTAGGGCAAGATTAGGGCCAGTCATAGACAGCAGTGGGAAGTTGTGCGTGGAGCCTGAAGAGATTGGTGAGGCACTGAATAAATATTTCTCTTCGGTATTCACGCAGAGTGCTGGAAATGTAGCTGTGGAGAACACTGAGGTACAGGGTTGCAAATTGGGAAGTATTGTAGTAGATAGGGAGGATGTGCTTAGAAATTCTCGAGGGTTTGAAGTTGATAAGTCCCCTGGGCCGGACGGGATTTACCCTAGGATTCTCTGGGAGGCAAGAGAGGAGATTGCAGAGCCTCTGGCTCTGATCTTCAGGTCGTCGTTGGTTACGGGTGTGGTTCCGGAGGACTGGAGGATAGCGAATGTGGTCCCATTGTTTAAGAAGGGAAGAGAGACCTTTCCAGGGAATATAGGCCGGTGAGTCTTACTTCTGTTGTGGGCAAGGTATTGGAGAGAATTATTAGGGATAGGATTTATAGTTATTTAGAGAGAAATGAATTGATTGGGATAGTCAGCATGGTTTTGTGAAGGGTAGGTCGTGCCTTACTAACCTATTGAGTTTTTTGAAAAGTGACCAAGAGGTGGATGGGGGTAAGGCGGTTGATGTGGTATATATGGACTTTAGTAAGGCGTTTGATAAGGTGGCCCATGGAAGACTTCTGCAGAAATGCAGATGTGTGGGATAGAGGGTGATTTAGCTAATTGGATTAGGAATTGGCTGGCAGATAGAAGACAGAGGGTGGTGGTTGATGGGAGATATTCATCGTGGAGTTCGGTTACAAGTGTTGTACCTCAGGATCTGTTTTGGGCCCTGCTGTTTGTAATTTTTATAATGATCTGGATGAGGGTATTGAAGGATGGATCAGTAAATTTGCAGATGATACCAAAGTCGGAGGAGTGGTAGATAGTGAAGAGGGTGTGTATATTTTGCAGAGAGACTTGGACAAGTTGCAGAGCTGGGCCGAGAGGTGGCAAATGGAGTTTAATGTGGAAAAGTGTGAGGTAATTCACTTTGGCAGGAATAACAATGTGTAGAGTATAGGCTAATGGTAGGACTCTTAATAGTGTTGATGAACAGAGGGATCTTGGTGTATTTGTGCATAGATCCCTGAAAGTTGGCAATCAGGTCGATAAGGTTGTTAAGAAGGCATATGGAGTCTTAGCTTTTATTGGTAGGGGGATTGAATTTCGGAGCCGCACGTCATGTTGCAACTGTACAAAACTCTAGTGGCGCCGCACTTTGGAGTATTGTGTGCAGTTCTTGGTCCCCACATTATAAGATAGATGTGGAGGCATTGGGGAGGGTAAAGAGGAGTTTACCAGATGTGCCTGGTATGGAGGCAGGTCTTATGAGGAGAGGCTGAGGGATTTGGGGTTGTTTTCGTTAGAAAGAGGCGGCTAAGGAGGGACCTTATTGAACATATAAGATGATTAGAGTTTAGATAGGGTGGACAGTGATAGCCTTTTCCTAGATGGAGAAAGCTAGCACGAGGGACATAGCTTTAAATTAAGGGGTGGTAGTTATAGGACGGATGTCAGAGGTAGGTTTTTTACCCAGAGGGTGGTATGGTTGGAATGCCCTGCCTGCTGCAGTTGTAGATGCGCCAAGTTTGGTGGTTTAAGAGTTAGTTGTAATTATGGACGAAAGGGGAATGGTTTAGTTTGAAGGTCATTTCTTTTTCTTATTGGTTGCGCAACTCGAGGGCCAAAGGGCCTGTTCTGTGCGCTGTAATGTTCTAAAAAAAAAAAAAAAAAAAAAAAAAAAAAAGGCGCAACATCGAGGGCCGAAGGGCCTGTACTGCACTGTTTCTATGTTCTTATGTAACTGAAGATCGTCTTCCTCAACTATTAACTACCCAGCCAATCTTCGTTGTTATCCACAAATTTATACCTTATCACCCCCCACACTTATATATACTGTTATATATATCACAAACAATAAGGGACCAGCATTGATCTCTGTGGTCCCACTGGACATCAGTCCTCCTGGCACACAACCAAGCCTTCCTACTAAACCAACTTCTGTCTCCTATCATTAAGACATTGCAGATCCATCCTGCCAAGTTTCCCGGGATCCTATGTGCCTTTATTTATTTTCTTTTCCTCAGTTTGACCCAGTGGACCTTATCAAGGCTTTATTTAAATCAGTATAAACACAATCAATTGCACTAGCCAATCAACCTCAAAAAATTCAATCACAAATTCATATGTCGAGACCCCCTCTCTGATAAAGCCATGCTGATTATCCTTGATCAAACTTTGCCTCTCCAGGTGGAGATTAATTTTTGCCTTTAGAATTTTCCCCAATAGTTTTCCCCATCACCGATTAGATTCCCTTGTTTGTAATTCTCTGGTCTCTCTACCATATAGCTGTCCTCCATCTTTGGCACCAAGCCTGTGACCAGAGAGTTAAAATCGTGTCTGTGTCCCTGTAAAATTTTTTTTTTTTTTTTTTGTTTTTTTTTTTCCCTCCCTTATATCTTACAGCATCTGGTAAAACCTGGGGATACAGATATAAATCCCCCCATGGCAGTTTGAGGACTTAAATTCATTAATAAATTGGAACATAAAGGTAGTCTCTGTATTGGTGACCATGAAATACATTGATTTGATGTTTGAAACCCATCTGATTCAATAATCCTCACCAAGTCCGGAGCAAGTTCAAGGGCAGTTTAGTGATGGGCAATGAATGCTGCCTTGCTACTGATATCCATGCCCAATAAGGGATAAAGAAACAAAAACAGTGATATTCCTATTGTCTCTCAGTTCCTTTAGGAATTGGATGAGGATCATTAATGCATTGCAAAACTTCAACAAAGATCTTTAGGCAGTCCCTTCCCAAGATCCATGACCGCTTCCACATAAAAGACAAGGGCAGCAGATAATGGGAACACCATCACCTGCAAGTTTTCCCTTGAAGCCACTCACCATCCTGACTTTGAAATATATCAGCTGCTCTTCACAGTTGCTCTGGGTCAAAATCCTGAATTCCCTCCCTAACAGCATTGTGGGTCAACCCACAGCACAGGGACTGCAGCAATTCCAAGAAAAGCAGCTCCCCACCACCTTCTCAAGGGTAACCAGGGATGGTCAATAAATGTTGCCCAGCCAGTGATGCCCACGTCCCACAGATGAATAAAAATCAAAATTAAGTCCCTCAGCACAGCAGTTATGAGCTACTTCAAAATTACATAGATTTCTAACTGAAGTTATAGCACAGAAACAAATCTAATCCATTGTGATGATCCATCCCAGCTTACTCCTGCCACTTTTCATTTCACTTTTCAAGAAGCAGTTTGGGTGGGTGGGAATATTTCCAACAGTTGAGGTGTCAGAGGCTTGGTTTTGTGAAGGGTAGGTCATATGCCTCACAATCCTTATGAGGTTTTTGAGGAGGTGACCAAAGAGGTAGATAAGGGTAAGGCAGTTGATGTAGTGTATATGGATTTTAGCAAAGCGTTTGATAAGGTTCCCCATGGTAGGCTACTGCAGAAAGTGCAGATGCATGGGATTGAAGGTGATTTAGAGCAGTTTGGATTAGGAATTGGCTAGCTGATAGAAGACAGAGGGTGGTGGTTGATGGGAAATATTCAACTGGAGTGCAGTTACAAGTGGTGTACCTCAAGGATTGTTTTAGGGCCACTGCTGTTTTTCATTTTTATAAATGACCTAGATGAGGTTAGAGGGTTGGATTAGTAAATTTGCTGACGATACCAAAGTGGGGTGAGTTGTAGACAGCTAGATGGATGTTACAGTTTGCAGAGGACATAGATAGGTTGCACAGCTGGGCCGTGAGGTGGCAATGGAATTCAATACGGATAGTGTAGGTGATTCACTTTGGTAGGAATAGCATATGAAATATAGGGTTAATGGAAGGACCCTTAATAGTGTTGTCGAGCAGAGGGATCTTGGGGTACAAGTACATAGCTCTTTGAAAGTTGGCACCCAGGTTTGATAAAGTTGTTAAGAGGCGTACGGTGTGTTTGCTTTTATCGGTAGAGGGATTGAAATTTAGGAGCCGTGAGGTTATGTTACAACTGTACAAAACTCTGGTGCGGGCCGCACTTGGAGTATTGCATGCAGTTCTGGTCGCCGCATTATAAAAAGATGTGGAACATTGGAAAGGGTGTCAGAGGAGGTTTACCAGGATGTTGCCTGGTATGGTGGGAAGGCCTTATGAGGAAAGGCTGAGGGACCTGAGGTTATTTTCATTAGAGAGAACAAGGTTACGCGGTGACCGAATTGAGGCGTATAAGATGATCAAGGGATTGGATAGGGTGGATAGTGAGAGCCTTTTTCCTCGGATGGTGATGACCAACACGAGGGGACATAACTTTAAATTAAGAGGTGGTAGTTATAGGACGTATGTCAGAGGCAGGTTCTTTACACAGAGGGTGGTGAGGGCGTGGAATGCCCTGCCTGCAGCAGTTGTGGACTCGCCTACTTTGGGGGCATTCAAATGTTTGGTGGATAGGCATATGGATGATATTGGAATAGTTTAGGTTAGAGGGTCCACTGGCTGGCGCAACATCGAGGGCCGAAGGGCCTGTACTGCGCTGTCATGTTCTATGTTCTATGTTCTGCATAGGTGAAATATTCCAGAACAGACTATTGCAGACCTTCCTGCTGGGTGAAGAGCAGGGTTAATCAGGATAGACTACCAACTCACGAGGAAATTTATTCGTGTCACAAGTAGCTTACAGTAACACTGCAATGAAGGTACTGTGAAAATCTCCCAGTTGCCACATCCCAGCATCTGTTTGCCTACACTGAGGGAGAATTTAGCATGGCCAATCCACCTAATCAGCATGTGTTTGGCACCATGGGAGGAAACTGGAGCATCCAGAGGAAACGCACGCGCAGATGGGGAGAATGTGTAGACTCCGACTCTGTATAGTGCCCCAAGCCTGGAATCAAACCCATTGTGCCACAGTGCTGTCCTTGGGCAGTATTTTGTAGTCCACATTAGGCAATGAAATGTGCTGCCAGCATTTCCTCCTTTTGTCTCTTCTGCTTGTAGTTGTGACTGAAGCAATCATTCATTACGAGGTGCAACCAGCCATGACAAACAAGCTTAATTAATTTAAAAACAAAGAAACATAAAAAAACTGCTGCACAAACAGGCCCTTTGGCCCACAGACTGCACTGAACATGTCCTTACCTACTAGGCCTACCTATAACCCTCTATCTTACTAAGTTTGGTTCTCCTAACTTTCCTCAGTTGTGATTTAAAACTCACGTATACTTGAAACGAGGTGAGCATTTATATATTGAAGGGTTTGAAAAAAAGACAGATTTGTACATGTTGGTAGAATTGAATGCGGAAATTAGATGAAGGGGCAGCAGTTTAGATCCTCCTCACACTGCCCTGAGATCCTATTGAGTTTAATAGGACGGTGACCATAAAGCAAAAAAGGTTTAATGACATTGTCTGCCAGATTTCATCCAATTTTCTTGGCCATCCTATCTCTCTTCCAAGAAAAATTATTTTCTTGTGCCATGCCCTGGGTCAAGATATAATAAGTTGTCCTTGACAATGTAGTTTATTATAAAAAATGTAAGATTTTACAATCGACAGGGTTTTTTTTCATTTCCACTCTGTCCTCAAAAGAATCCAAATGAACGTTATTGACATCTCGGAAGTATTCAGCATTGTAAAAGCTGAAAATCCCACATTCCATTCTCAGCAGCACAGTCACTACTTTGAAGCTAAAATTATCTTGGCTGCGATCACAAAGCCACCAGTTTTAACAGTACAAATATTATCAACAGAAGTTTGTTCAACTGATCTCAACTGGAAAGATTGGAGAAGAAATTTACAGAGTGCCGAATTTCCCTTATTGCCCGAGGGTTTTCTCTGTTAATTTGCCTCTCCCTGGAGCTGCCAATCATGGAAAAATAGGCCAGTGTCACACCATTAAAACAAAAAGATTTGATTCTGCCAGCACTCTTTAACTGTCTGAGACCAGCATTTTAAGCACACTTGAATGACACAAAGAACTACGTCGACAATGATGGATACTTAGAAATGATTATGAGGCAGTAATCTGTTTGAGGGATTTAACTCACACAACATTAGGCAGGCTAGGAAGATGTATGTCTGGAGTAAGGGGAAATATGAAAACATTAGGCAGGTAATTGGACGTATAAACTGGAAGGAGGAGTTCTTGGGGAAGAGTACAGAAGGAAAGTGGCGGTTTTTCAAGGAATGTTTGTCTGGGGCACTGCAAGACAACGTTCCGAGGAGTCAAGGACGTTCTAGTAGGACACAGGAACCGTGGTGCACGAAAGTAGTGGTGAACCCAGTTAGGAAGGTAAAAAAGGTATATAAAAGGTTCAGAGAGCTAGGGAATGTTAGGGATATAGAGGAGTATAAGGTGTGTAGAAGGGAACTTAAAAAGGAAATTAGGAGAGCCAGAAGGGGTCATGAGAAGGCCTTGGCAGGGAAGGTTAAGGAAAATCCCAAGGCCTTTTATAAATATGTGAAAAGTAAAAGGATGAGAAGAGAAGGGATAGGGCCTATAAAAGGTGAAGGGGGAAAAGTCTGTGTGAATCCGGAAGAAATGGCAGAGGTGCTTAACGAGTACTTTGCCTCGGTATTCACGGTGGAAAGTGAACTGGGAGATTGCACTGCAGGTTTGAGGCAAACGGAAAAGATTGAATATGTGGATGTTAGGAAAGAGGATGTGTTAGACCTGTTAAATTCTATCAAGATAGACAAGTCGCCAGGACCGGATGGGATGTACCCCAGGTTATTGTGGGAGGTGAGGGAAGTGGTTGCAGAGCCCCTGGCGATGATCTTTGCGTCGTCCATGGAAACGGGAGAGGTTCCGGAGGATTGGAGGATTGCGGATGTGGTTCCTATCTTTCAGAAAGGGAACAGGGATAGTCCAGGAAATTACCGATCAGTGAGTCTGACTTCAGTGGTTGGTAAGCTGATGGAGAGGCTTCTGAGGGATAAGATATATGAACATTTGGAGAAGTTTGGACTGATTAGAAATAGTCAGCATGGTTTTGTCAAGGGCAGGTCATGCCTTACGAGCCTAGTTGAGTTCTTCGAAAATGTGACTGAACACATTGATGAAGGAAGGGCAGTGGACGTAGTGTACATGGACTTTAGTAAGGCGTTTGATAAGGTCCCACGTGCAAGGCTTCTGGAGAAGGTGAGAGGGCATGGGATCCAAGGGACTTTGGCCTCGTGGATCCAGAACTGGCTTGTCGGCAGAAGGCAGAGAGTGGTTGTGGATGGGTCTTGTTCTGCATGGAGGTCGGTAACCAGTGGAGTGCCCCAGGGATCTGTTCTGGGACCCCTGCTGTTTGTCATTTTCATAAATGACCTGGATGAGGAAGTGGAGGGATGGGTTAGCAAGTTCACCGACGATACAAAGGTCGGTGGTGTTGTGGATGGTCTGGAGGGATGCCACAAGTTGCAGCGGGACATAGACAGGATGCAAGACTGGGCGGAGAAGTGGCAGATGGACTTCAATGCAGATAAATGTGTAGTGGTCCATTTTGGCAAGAATAATGGGATGAAGGAATACAATATAAGGGGTAGGAGTCTCAGCTGTGTTGTAGAGCAGAAGGATCTCGGGATCCGGGTCCATAGGACTCTTAAATCGGTCTCGCAGGTGGAGGAAGTGGTCAAGAAGGCAAACGGTGTACTGACCTTCATTAATCAAGGAATAGAGTCAGGAGGTAATGATGCAGCTCTATAAGACTCTTGTCAGATCCCAGTTGGAGTATTGTGCACAGTTCTGGTCACCTCATTATAGGAAGGATGTAGAGGCTATTGAGAGAGTTCAGAGGAGATTTACAAGGATGCTGCCCGGATTGGGAGGCAGGCCTTATGAAGATAGGTTGAGGGAGCTGGGACTCTTCTCACTGGAGAGACGTAGGTTGAGAGGCGACCTGATAGAGGTTTATAAAATGTTGAGAGAAATGTTGACAGTGCCAGGGGACAGTACTGGGGGACAGTGCGGAGCGACAGTATTGAGGGGACAGTGCAGGGGGACAGTGCTGGGGGACAGTGCAGGGAAACAGTGCGGAGGGACAGTATTGAGGGGACAGTGCGGGGGGACAGTGCAGGGGAACAGTGCAGGGGGATAGTGCAGGGGGAGAGTGCCGGGGGACTGATTAGAAATAGTCAGCATGGTTTTGTCAAGGCAGGTCATGCCTTACGAGCCTAGTTGAGTTCTTTGAAAATGTGACTGAACACATTGACGAAGGAAGGGCGGTGGACGTAGTGTACATGGACTTTAGTAAAACGTTTGATAAGATCCCACATGCAAGGCTTCTGGAGAAGGTGAGAGGGCATGGGATCCAAGGGGCTTTGGCCTCGTGCATCCAGAACTGGCTTGCCGGCAGAAGGCAGAGAGTGGTTGTGGATGGGTCTTGTTCTGCATGGAGGTCGGTAACCAGTGGAGTGCCCCAGGGATCTGTTCTGGGACCCTGCTGTTTGTCATTTTCATAAATG
This sequence comes from Sphyrna mokarran, assembly GCA_024679065.1. Taxonomy (NCBI): domain Eukaryota; kingdom Metazoa; phylum Chordata; class Chondrichthyes; order Carcharhiniformes; family Carcharhinidae; genus Sphyrna; species Sphyrna mokarran. The sequence goes on from JAGIQG010000005.1 coordinate 5,218,588, forward strand.
ACCTGGATGAGGAAGTGGAGGGATGGGTTAGTAAGTTCGCCGACGATACAAAGGTCGGTGGTATTGTGGATGGTCTGGAGGGATGCCAAAAGTTGCAGCGGGACATAGACAGGATGCAAGACTGGGCGGAGAAGTGGCAGATGGACTTCAATGCAGATAAATGTGTAGTGGTCCATTTTGGCAGGAATAATGGGATGAAGAAGTACAATATAAGGGGTAGGAGTCTTAGCTGTGTTGTAGAGCAGAAGGATCTCGGGATCCGGGTGCATAGGACTCTTAAATTGGCCTCGCAGGTGGAGGAAGTGGTCAAGAAGGCGTACGGTGTACTGGCCCTCGTTAATCGAGGAATAGAGTTTAGGAGTCAGGAGGTAATGATGCAGCTCTATAAAACTCTTGTCAGACCCCAGTTGGAGTATTGTGTGCAGTTCTGGTCACCCCGTTATAGGAAGGATGTAGAGGCTATTGAGAGGGTTCAGAGGAGATTTACAAGGATGCTGCCTGGATTGGGAGGCAGGCCTTATGAAGATAGGTTGAGGGAGCTGGGACTTTTCTCACTGGAGAGACGTAGGTTGAGAGGCGACCTGATAGAGGTTTATAAGATGTTGAGAGGAATTGATAGGGTGGACTCTCAGAGTCCCCCGAGCTGAAATGGTCACTACGAGAGGACACAGATTTAAGGTGCAGGGAAGCAAATACAAAGGAGATGTCAGGGGTAGGTTTTTCACTCAGAGGGTGGTGAGTGAATGGAACTGACTGCCGTCGGAGGTTGTTGAGGGAAACTCACTGGGGTCTTTTAAGAGACTACTGGATGAGTATATAGAAAAGAATAGGATAGGGGGTTATCGATAGGTCTGTGGATTGGTAGATGTGATCGGCGCAACTCGTGGGCCGAAGGGCCTGTTTGTGCTATATTGTTCTATGTTCTATGTTCTATGTTAACATTAATGCTATGAGAAATCCTGAATGTTCTGTGACTGCTAACTGATTAATAGTTCACTAGGAGACATTCACAGTCATAATGCATTTTTAATACTCACATTTCCCTTGGGAAATTTAAGCACTTTGCCAATTTTAATAATCCCTGAATTTAAAACTTCCTTAAATGATGACATTTTTGAATGAAGTAGAAACATGGGATTGAAAGGTTTGGTACTTGGAAATGTTAGGATCTGTCAGCTTTCCTGAATTTATGTATTTTGTGCTGATTAAAGTGCAGAATTTCAAGAAATCGAAGACTTTTCCAATTTAGTCATCAATGGCAGCATCAAACACGCTCAGTTTAGGACCCAGAATGGTGCCTGAACCACTATACTGCAAAAGTAAACTAGTGAGAGAAGACCTTGAGTAGATCCAAGATATAGCAAAGGGCAGCAAACATTGATGGGAGTTGTTTGATTAATACTGTACACAATATTCCCATTGTAATGGTAATGTTGGATACAGTGTTAATCAGGAAATTAGAGCTGCATGTAACATGGCTAATACAGTAATAGCTTCAATCTAATATCGACTGGGCAAACCTAATTAGTGCTAATGTGTTGAGAATGAGGTCCTGAAAATTGTAGGATATAAGTTTTTGGAGCAGTAGTTCTATTAGGGATTGGGATTTTTACATTTAGTATTATCTAACAAGAAAGGGCTAATTAACAATTTTGTGCGTTTCAAGTGGCCATTAGGAAATATTGACCGTAAGATGATAGTTTTACATTAAGTTTGAAATGGTAGTCATTCAGAAACAAGGTCTTAAATCTAAACAAAGGAAATTCTGATCCTTTGAGAGACAAGATGGCTGCATGAAAAGATTTGATGGTAGACAGACAATTACTAGTATTTGAAGATGTCTTAGATAGTCTATAACAAATATACTTATCTCTCAGACACAAAAAACCTAATAGAGAGATGAGTCAAGCGTGACTAACAAAATCAGTTAAAGAATATGTTAGACCAGTGGAAGTGACTCATAAAAGTTGCCAAAAAAAGTGATAAACCTGATCTTTGGGAACAATTTGAAATCTAGCAAAGGATGACCAAAAAACTGATGAAGGAAAGAGCATAACAGAGACTGTACTGATTTAAAAAATGGTGATAACTAATACAAACACTCAAATATTATTCATTCCTATGGCACAAAATATATTTCAAGTCCTATTATTTAACTGCCAATCTATATTGAAACATAATTGATCCATAATTATTAACTATAAATAATTGCTTTCAATGCTAGGATTATTTGTGTTATTCATAGAATTATAGGAAATAGGGCAGAAGGAGGCCATTCAGCCAATCAAGCTTGCACCGACAACAGTCCCTCCCAAATCCTATCCCCTTGCCCCATGTATTTATCCTGCTAATCCCCTGATACTAAGGATGATTTAGCATGTCAATCAGTCTAATCTGCACATCTTTGGACTATGGGAGGATACCGAAGCACACAGAAGAAACCCACACAGACAGTGACCCGAAGCTGGAATCGAATGCGGGTCCCTGGTGCCGAGAGGCAGCTGTGCTAACCATAATGCCATTGTGTCGCTGTTATTAATTTAATATTAGAACTGCTGATGTTTGCTTCTTCTTTTAGGGTTTTGATCCTACAATTCCCACTGCAGAGATTCCTGACAGCAGTATCTGCACCCTTCGAACACCCATCTACAAAAGAGACATACCAAATAGGCGGGACATTTGGATGAAATGGAGAGAGAGAGGAAAATATTTCCACTCTGACAGGTATGAATGAATTACAGAATCTTTACTGTCCAGAAGGAGGCCATTCAGCCTATCAAGTCTGTGTTAGCTCTTTGAAAGAGCATTCTTTCTCATCCTTCTGCCTTATCCCCGTAACCTTGCACATTCTTTCTTTTCAGATAGTAATCCAATTCCCTTATGAAGATAGGTTGAGGGAGCTGGGACTCTTCTCACTGGAGAGACGTAGATTGAGAGGCGACCTGATAGAGGTTTATAAAATGTTGAGAGGAATAGATAGGGTGGACTCTCAGAGACTATTTCCCCGAGCTAAAATGGTCACTACGAGAGGACACAGATTTAAGGTGCAGGGAAGCAAATACAAAGGAGATGTCAGGGGTAGGTTTTTCACTCAGAGGGTGGTGAGTGAATGGAACCGACTGCCGTCGGAGTTGTTGAGGCAAACTCACTGGGGTCTTTTAAGAGACTTCTGGATGAGTATATGGAAAAGAATAGGATAGGGGGTTATAGATAGGTCTGTGGATTGGTAGATGTGATCGGCGCAACTTGTGGGCCGAAGGGCCTGTTTGTGCTGTATTGTTCTATGATTCTACGAATGCTATGATTGAACCTGCCTCCTCTCAGGAGCTCATTCCAGACTCCAATCACCTTCTGGATGAAAAATTTTGTTCTCATATCATTCCTACTCCTTTTGCCAATTATTTTAAATCTATGCCCTCAGGTATTTGATGCCCTCTTGAATGAGAACAGTCTCTCACCATTTAGAACATAGAACATAGAACATTACAGCACAGAACAGGCCCTTCGGCCTTCGATGTTGCACCGATCAATATAAAAAGCAATGCCCCTCCATACTAAACCATTCCCTTCTCTTCCATATACTTATCAACTAACCTCTTAAACGCCACCAAACTTGGCGCATCTACAACCGCTGCAGGCAGGTCATTCCACTCCCGAACCACCCTTTGGGTAAAGAACCTGCCTCTGATATCCGTCCTATAACTATCACCCTTAATTTAAAGCTGTGTCCCCTCGTGCTAGCTTTCTCCATCCTAGGAAAAAGGCTATCACTGTCCACCCTATCTAAACCTCTAATCATCTTATATGTTTCGATAAGGTCCCCTCTTAGCCTCCTCCTTTCTAACGAAAACAACCTCAAATCCCTCAGCCTCTCTTCATAAGACCTGCCCTCCATACCAGGCCACATCCTGGTAAACCTCCTCTGTACCCTCTCCACTGCCTCCACATCTTTCTTATAATGTGGGGACCAGAACTGCACACAATACTCCAAGTGCGGCCGCACTAGAGTTTTGTACAGTTGCAACATGACGTTGCGGTTCCGAAATTCAATCCCCCTACCAAAAAAAGCTAAGACTCCATATGCCTTCTTAACAACCTTATCGACTTGATTTGCCAACTTTCAGGGATCTATGCACATATACACCAAGATCCCTCTGTTCTTCAACACTATTGAGAGTCCTACCATTAGCCCTATACTCCACACATTTGTTATTCCTGCCAAAGTGAATTACCTCACACTTTTCCGCATTAAACTCCATTTGCCACCTCTCAGCCCAGCTCTGCAACTTGTCCAAGTCTCTCTGCAAACTAGAACACCCTCTTCACTATCTACCACTCCTCCGACTTTGGTGTCATCCGCAAATTTACTAATCCATCCTTCAATAACCTCATCCAGATCATTTATAAAAATTACAAACAGCAGGGGCCCCAAAACAGACCCCTGAGGTACACCACTTGTCACCAAACTCCACGATGAATATCTCTCATCAACCACCACCCTCTGTCTTCTATCTGCTAGCCAATTCCTAACCCAATTAGCTAAATCACCCTCTATCCCATACATCTGCAGTTTCTGCAGAAGTCTTCCATGGGCCACCTTATCAAACGCCTTACTAAAGTCCATATATACCACATCAACTGCCTTACCCCCATCCACCTCTTTGGTCACTTTTTCAAAAAACTCAATAAGATTAGTAAGGCACGACCTACCCTTCACAAAACATGCTGACTATCCCCAATCAATTCATTTCTCTCTAAATAACTATAAATCCTATCCCTAATAATTCTCTCCAATACTTTGCCCACAACAGAAGTAAGACTCACTGGCCTATAATTCCCTGGAAGGTCTCTCTTCCCTTCTTGAACAATGGGACCACATTCGCTATCCTCCAGTCCTCCGGAACCACACCTGTAACCAACGATGACCTGAAGATCAGAGCCAGAGGCTCTGCAATCTCCTCTCTTGCCTCCCAGAGAATCCTAGGGTAAATCCCGTCCGGCCCAGGGGACTTATCCAACTTCAAGTCATCGAGAATATCTAGCACATCCTCCCTATCTACTTCGATACTTTCCAGTTTGCTACCCTGTACCTCAGTGTTCTCCATAACTACATTTACATCACCCTGCGTAAATACCGAAGAGAAATATTTATTCAGTGCCTCTCCAATCTCTTCAGGCTCCACGCACAACTTTCCACTGCTGTCTATGACTGGCCCTAATCTTGTCCTAACCAATCTTCTATTCTTAACATATCTAAAGAAAGCTTTAGGATTCTCCTTAATCCGATCAGCCAAAGTCTTCTCGTGTCCTCTCTTAGCTCTTCTCAATTCACTCTTTAGCTCCCTCCTGGCTAATCTATAGCTATCCATTGCACTAACTGAGCCTTCAAGCCTCATCCTGACATAAGCCTCCTTTTTCCTTTTAACCAGCAAATCAACTTTTTTTGTACACCAAGGTTCTCTTACTCGACCATTTCCTCCTCGCCTGACAGGGACATACTTATCAAGGACTCGCAGCAACTGCTCCTTGAATAAGCTCCACATTCCAGATGTTCCCAGTCCCTGTAGTTTCCTAGTCCAATCTATGCCCCCTAATTCTCTCCTGATGGCCTCATAATTGCCCTTCCCCCAGCTATAACTACTGCCCCCAGCTTCATGCCTATCCCTATCCATCACTAAGGTGAACGTAACCGAATTGTTGTCACTATCACCAAAATGTTCACCAACCTCCAAGCCTAACACCTGGTCTGGCTCATTGCCCAGCACCAAATCCAATGTAGCCTCACCTCTAGTTGGCCTATCTACATACTGAGTCAAAAAACCTTCCTGTACACTTTGTACGAAAACTGACCCCTCTAATGAGCTACAGCTATAGCTATTCCAATCAATATTAGTAAAGGTAAAGTCCCCCATAACAATTACCCTATTACTTTCACTCCTGACCAGAATTGACTTGGCAATCCTTTCCTCAACCTCTCTAGAACTTTTAGGAGGTCTATAAAAGACTCCCAACAGGGTGACCTCTCCTTTCCTGTTTCTAATCTCACTTTACTCTGTCCATACTGCTGAGGGTCATGAATACTTCTTCCAGCCTTCTCCGCGAAAAACAGGCCCAGCTTCTCTCATCTATCCTCATCTCTCCAACTGATTATCCATAGACTATACTGCACAGGAACAGACCTTTAACTTAATAGATCGAACAAGTTTGGTGCAGCGATGATAATCTTTCCCTCAATATCAACAAAACAAAAGAGATTGACTTCAGAAAGCTTAGAGGAGAACATGCCTCTGTCTACATCAACGGGGATGAAGTTAAAAGGGTCGAGAGCTTCAAGCTTTTAGGTGTCTAGATCACCAACAACCTGTCCTGCTGTCCTGGTCCCCCTATGCTAATACTATCTCAGAAGACTAAGGAAATTTGACATGTCAGCTGCAACTCTCACCAACTTTTACACATGCACCACAGAAAGCACTCTTTCTGATTGTATCATAGCTTGATATGGTTCCTGCTCTGCCCAAGACTGCAAGAAACTACAAAAGGTCGTGAATGTAGCCCAATCCATCATACAAACCAGCCTCCCATCCATTGACTCTGCCTAGACTTCATGCTGTCTTGGCAAAGCAGCTAGCATAATTAAGGATCCCATGGACCTGGATATTCTTTCTTCCACCTTCCTCCTTTAGGAAAAAGATACAAAAGTTTGAGGTCATGTACCAATCAAGAATAGCTTCTTCCCTGTTATGGTCAGACTTTTGAATGGACCTACCTTGCATTAAATTGACCTTTCTCTACACCCTAGCTGTGACCGTAACACTACATTCTGCACTGTCTTGATCCCTTTTCTACAAACGTTATGCTTTGTCTGTATAGCGCACAAGAAACAGTACTTTTCACTGTATAATCATGCATGCGACAATAATAAATCACAGAGTAATAGAGATTTACAACATGGAAATAGGCATTTTGGTCCAACTTGTCCATACCTTTTTTTTAAATCCCAAAAAACTAATCCCAATTGCCCACATTTGGCCCATATCTCTCTACACCCATCATACCCATGTAACTATCTAAATGCTTTTTAAAAAACAAAATTGTATCTGGCTTTACTACTAGTCTGGCAATTTGTTCCAGACCTCACCCTCTATGTGAAAAAATTGCCCCTGTGGACACATTTGTACCTCTCCTCTCACCTTAAACCTATGCCCTCTAGTTTTAGACTCCCTACCTTTGGGAAAACATATTGACTATCAAACTGTAGTGTGCCCCTCATTATTTTATATACCTCTATAAAATCACCCCTCAGCCTTTATGTTCTAGAGAAAAAGTTCCAGTCTATCCAGCCTCTCCTTCTAACTCAAACCATCAAGTCCTGATAGCATCCTAGTAAATCTTTTCTGTATTATTTTGCATTTATCTAAATTAAACTCCCATCTGCCATTCATAAGCCCACTGGCTCAATTGATCAAAATCCTGCAAACTTACTAACCATGCCTCCTATATTCTCATCCAAATCATTAATATAAATGATAAATAACAGTGGACCTAGCACTGATCCCTGAGGCACACTGCTGGTCACAGCCTTCAGTTTGAAAAGCAGCCTGCTACAACCACCTCTTCCTTCTGGCAAGAATCCAATTTGTATCCATTTAGATACCTCACCCTGGATCCCATGAGATTTAACTTTATACAACAATCTATCATATAGTGTCTTATTAAAGGCCTTGCTAAAGTCCATGTGGACAACATCAACTGCATTGCCCACATGTACCTTCTTGGTTACCCCTTCAAAAAACTCAATCAAATTTGTGAAATATGATTTTCCCCTCACAAAGCCACGCTGACTGTCCCTAATCAGTCCTCGCCTCTCTAAATGCCTGTAGATCCTGCCTCTCAAAATACCTTTCAACAACTTACCCACCACAGATCTGAGGCTCACTAGTCTGTAGTTCGCAGGCTTTTCCCTGCAGCCCTTTTTAAACAAAGGCACAACATTTGCCACTCTCCAATCTTCAGGCACCTCACCCATGACTATCAATGATTCAAATACCTTGGCTAGGGGACCTGCAATTTCCTCCCTAGCCTCCCACAATGTCCTGGGATACACTTCATCAGATCCCAGGGATTTATCTACCTTGATGCGCTTTAAGACTTCCAGCATCTCTTTCTCTGTAACATGTGCATTCCTCAAGACATCACTATTTATTTCCCCAAGTTCCCTAACATCCATGCTTTTCTCAACAGTAAATATGGATAAACAGTTACTTAGGATCTCACCCATCTCTTCTGGATCTGCACATAGATGATCTTGTTGATTCTTAAGAGGTCCTACTCTTTCCCGTGTTACTCTTTTGCCCTTTATGTATTTATAAAAGCTCTTTGGATTCTCCTTTACCTTATTTGCCAAAATAATCTTGTGTCCCCCTTTTGCCCTCCTGATTTCTTTCTTAACTCCTACACCTCCTGTACTCGTCAAGGGATTCACTTGATCCCAGCTAGCTATGCATGTCATGTGCCTCTTTCTTCTTCTTGACCAGAGCCTCAATATTTTGAATCATCCAGGGTTCCTTACTTCTGCTAGCCTTGCCCTTTAGTCTAAGAGAAATGTGTTTACCCTGACCCCTGGTTAACACACTTTTGAAAGCCTGCCACTTATAGACATACCTTTGCCTTCCCCCAGACTCCCCCAATTAACTTTTGAAAGTTTCAGCCTGATACCATCAAAATTGGCCTTGCCCCAATTTAGAATATTTGAGCCAGACCTATTATTTTCCATAGCTATCTTAAAACCAATAGAATTATGGTCACTGGTCTCAAAGTGATCCCTCACTAATACTTCTGTCACCTGCCTTTCCTTATTTTCCAAGAAGAGGTCAAGTTTTACCTCCTTTCTAGTCGGACCATCCACATACTGAATGAGAAATTCCTCCTGAATACACTGAACAAAGTTTTCTCCAAGCAACTCTAATACTACGGCTGCCCAGTCAATTTTGGGAAAGTTAAAATCCCCCACTATTGCCACCCTATTTTTCTTGGAGCTATCTGTAATCTCTTTACATATTTGCTCCTTAATTTCCCGCTAACTATTTGGAGGCCTATAGTACAACCCTATCAAAGCGATCTCCCCCTTTCTATTTCTCAGTTCTACCCATATGCACTCAGTGGCCGAATTCTTGGATATATCTCATCTCAGTAAGGCCATGATATTTTCCCTGATCAAAAGTGCAACTGCCCCTCCTCTCTTACTTCCTGTTCTAATTTTCCGAGAGCATCTGGAACATTCATCGAGGGATTGAGTTCAGGAGTCAGGAGGTAATGCTGCAGCTTTATAGGATCCTTGTCAGACCACACTTGGAGTACTGTGCACAGTTCTGGTCGCCTCACTATAGGAAGGACGTGGAAGCTATTGAAAGGGTGCAGAGGAGATTTACAAGGATTTTGCCTGGATTGGGAGGCATGCCTTATGAAGACAGGTTGAGGGAGCTGGGACTGTTCTCCCTGGAGAGACGAAGGTTGAGAGGCGACCTGATAGAGGTTTACAAGATGTTGAGAGTAATAGATAGGGTGGACTCTCAGAGACTATTTCCCAGGGCTGAAATGGTCGCGACGAGAGGGCACAGATTTAAGGTGCAGGGAAGCAAGTACAGAGGGGATGCTAGGGGAAAGTTTTTCACTCCGAGGGTGGTGAGTGAATGGAATCGGCTGCCGTCGGTGGTGGTCGAGGCGAACTCGCTGGGGTCTTTTAAAAGACTTCTGGATGAGTATATGGGATCCAATGGGATTGGGGGTTACAGATAGGTCTATGGCTGGGTAGGTTTTGATGTGTTCGGCACAACTTGTGGGCTGAAGGGCCTGTTTGTGCTGTAGTGTTCTATGTTCTATGTTCTATTGAGCTGTCAGTCCTGTCTCTCCCTTAGCCATGTTTCAATAATTGCTATAATATCCCAGTCCCACGTTCCCATCCATACCCTGAGTTCATCTGCTTTGCCCTTCAGGCCTCTGGCATTGAAATAAATGCAATTTAATCTGGACTTCCCTCGCTCTCTGTCTTGCTTTTGCCTCACCTGTCTGCTACTGGGATTACTGACACTGCCTTTATTAATTAATGTGCTGTCTTTAACTTTTGTGTTGTTCTCAAACTTCTCTTCTGGCTTCTTATTGCTTTGGTTCTCAACCCCCTGCCAAACTAGTTGAAACCCTCCCAAGTGTCTCTAGCAAATCTCTCCAACAGGATGTTAGTCCCCCTAGAGTTCAGATGGAACCCATCTCTCTTGAACAGGTCATTCCTTCCCCAAATAAGATCCCTAATGATCCAAAAATCTAAATCCCTGTCCCCAGCACCAGCTCTCAAGCCATGCATTCATTTGCCTAATCTTCCTATTCCGACTCTAGCAAGTGGTGCCACTAGTAGTTCTGAAATTACTACCTTTGAAGTTCTGCATATTAGTCTTCTGCCTAACTCTCTGTATTCACACTTCAGATCCTCATCCCTTTTCCTACCTATGTCTTTGGTACCAGTGTGCACAACAACATCTGGCTGCTCACCCTCCCCCTGAAGAGTGTCCTGCAATCGCTCAGAGACATCTTTGACCCTGCCGCTAGGGAGGCATCACACTATCCTGGAGTGTCAATTGCAGCCACAGAAACGCCTGTTTGTGCCTTTAACTAGTGAGTCCCCTATTACTACTGCTCGCTTGCTCTTTGCTGAACCCTGCTGCACTACAGAACCAGCTGTGGTGTCACAGGACTGAATGCTGCTGGTAGCTCGCTTCTCGGCTTTTTGGCTAAGATCAAGTGTAAGATCAAAGCCAAGAGCTGGAATTTCGCAAGGAGCTATCGGATTTTGATGGGCATTGTGGATTGAAGAAGAAGACATCAGACGATGGGAGATGTCTGTCTAAGCACTTGAGCTTTGCTGCTACTGGTGGATCTTGATAGTGGTTTTAAGCCTGTGGCTTGGACCTAACACCGGTATAGATTGACTCAGTGTTTTCAAACTATTGTCTTCCCGACAATTTTTTTTTGGTTACAAGTGAAGGTAGGGAGGAAGACATTGAAGTACTGTTTGGAGTTTACAACAGCTCCTCTACAAATCACCTTCTGGTTACAGTGACTGTACCTATGGAAACGTTACCTGCAACCGCCAATCACCTTCGCCTGCATCGTCCAACAGGGACAAAGTAGAGAGAGTTGAGAACTTCACATTTTCAGGTATCCAGATCACCAACAGCCTATCCTGGTTCCCCCATGCTGATACTATAGTTAAGAAAGCCCACCAATGCCTTTACTTTCTTAGAAGACTGAGGAAATTTAGCATGTCAGCTGCGACTCTCATCAATTTTTACAGATTCTGGTTGTATCACCAGATACAGTTGTATGGGCTCCTGCTCTGCCCAAGTGTGCAAAGAACTACAAAAGGTCATGAATGTAGCCCAATCCATCACGCAAACTGGCCTCCAATCCATTGACTTTGTCTACACTTTCTGCTGCCTCAGCAAAGCAGCCATTTAATTAAGTACCCCATGCACCCCGGACATTCTCTCTTCCACTTTCTTTCATTGGGAAAAAATACAAAGTCTGAGGTCATGTACCAACCTACTCAAGAACAGCTTCTTCCCTGCTTCAGACTTTTGAATGGACTTATCTCGCATTAAGTTGATATTTCTCTACACCCTAGCTATGACTGTAACACTACATTCTGCACTCTCTCATTTCCTTCTTTATAAATGGTATACTTTGTCTGTAAAGCATGCAAGAAACAATACTTTTCACTGTATGTTAATACATGTGACAATAATAAATCAAATTAAATCACCCATGCTGCAAGTGAGCTGTTGCAGGCATCTGAAGCCCATCTCAGCGATGCCCAACACCCCATCTCTGGAAGATGAGCTGGCTTTTTGGCCTTTGGTGAGAGTGGGAGGGTATTTTCCAGGCCCAATTCTGATACCTTCTTTATTATAGAGAATTTGTGCCATGCCAGTATTGTCCTGGTGTAAATGCTTCTTAACTACTCAGTCCACTGTGTTGCAACCTCCGCTCAGAGTAAAATCATTCTTTGCTGTATATGGTTTGCCCAAATTAGCTTTTTAAATTCTTTCATGGGACATGAGCATCACTGGCTAAGCCAGCACTTGATGCCCATCCCTAATGACTCTCGAGATGGTGCTGTGAGCCACCAACTTAGAGCAGCCTATCTGTTGTAGGTACATCCACTGTGCTGTTAGGGAAGGAGATGGAGGGAAGGCTGCCTACAGTGCAACATAATTGTGCGCAGTTCTGTTCACCTCATTATAGGAAGGATGTAGAGGTTATTGAGAGGGTTCAGAGGAGATTTACAAGGATGCTGCCTGGATTGGGAGGCAGGCCTTATGAAGATAGGTTGAGGGAGCTGGGACTCTTCTCACTGGAGAGACGTAGGTTGAGAGGCGACCTGATAGAGGTTTATAAAATGTTGAGAGGGATAGATAGGGTAGACTCTCAGAGACTATTTCCCCGAGCTGAAATGGTCACTACGAGAGGACGCAGATTTAAGGTGCAGGGAAGCAAATACAAAGGAGATGTCAGGGTAGGTTTTTCACTCAGAGGGTGGTGAGTGAATGGAACCGACTGCCGTCGGAGATTGTTGAGGCAAACTCACTGGGGTCTTTTAAGAGACTTCTGGATGAGTATATGGAAAAGAATAGGATAGGGGGTTATAGATAGTTCTGTGGATTGGTAGATGTGATCGGCGCAACTCGTGGGCCGAAGGGCCTGTTTGTGCTGTATTGTTCTATGTTCTATGTTCTATAACTGCACTTTAACATTATTTTACTGCTTGTAAAAACATTCTACAGTTGTGAAAGGTGCTATATAAATGTAATCACTTGAACTGCCATTTAACCCTGTTCAGCTGATCTTAGAAAAAGTTTTCAAAGTTTGGAATGAAGATTATTTGCGAACCCTATAATGAATATGTTCTGAGGTTAAAAGAAAGGGGGGAAGAAAAGCCAGACAGTTGCAGAGCTTGTCACAGAACCATGGGAAAGTGAAACACTGAGATCGCGGATCTCTCATCTGAACAGAGTCTGCAGGCAACCATCCCAGAACTCAGAGGGAAATGAACAGAAAGAACGGCATTCAGAGAAAATAAAACAGACTCTCTAGTCAGCTAGGAAAAATAAGAAACTGTACAAATAAAATTGAAAGCAAACAGATAAGTTAACAGTTAAAAAAAAGCTTAAGAAAGTAGCTCCAAAACCCCTAAGGTGTGGGAAAAACACAGATAGAGAGAGAGGGAGAAAGGGAGAGAAAGAGGAACAGCAGCTGCGGAAATGCACTGAAAGCTGTACAAAATTTTATCAAACTACCACAAGAACAAACAAAGAATAACAGACAGAAAAAAACAGAGAAAACTCTTAAGGCAACTTTAAAAAGGGGATCTTAGCAGAGGAAATTAAGACCTAGACAATAAGGCACATTGAAGTTCGGCGGAAATAATAAACCCTTATGCAAGAGGCAACACCAGACTCAGAGTAAGCATTAAAAGTACCCTGAGAGGAGAGTTCTGGGGAGACAGGGAAACCGCTGAAGGGGAGAGAGCCGAAAGAGCCCAAAAGGAGAGCACTTAAAGATCCCAGGAGGGCATTTGTAGGCCCTGAAATGAGGACAACGAAATAGCCCAGAAGGAAGGCTCAGAAAGACTCCAGGACAGCAATGCAAGGCCCCGAAAGGAAGGCAATGACAAAAGACTCAGAGGGCAGCAGAAGAATTTTATAAGTTTTTATAAGATCCACTCTCACTCTTCTAAACTCCAGTGAATATAATCCTAATCAACATAGTCTCTCCTCATGAGACAGACCTGCCATCCCAGGAATCAGCCTGGTAAACCTTCGCTGTACTCCCCCTATAGTGAGGATATTGTTTCTCAGATAAGGACACCAAAACTGCACGTAATGCTTCATGTGTGGCCTCACCAACACCCAATACAATTGTGACAAACCATCCATATCCCTATACTCAAATCCTCTCCCTTTGAGGGCCAACGTACCATTTGCCTTCTTTACTGCCTGCTGTACCAGCGCTCATTATTAGCAATTGATATCCAAGAATTCTAAGATCTTGCTGAGTACCCACCTCTCTCCACTTACACCCATTCAAATAATAACCTGTCTTCCTATTATTGCTACCAAAGTGGATAACATCACATTTATGCACATTATACTGCATCTGCCATGCACATGCCCGCATACTGGCTTGGTAATAGGAGACAGAGAGTAATAGTGGAAGGGTGTTGCTCTAGCTGGAGGTCGGTCACTAGTGGTGTGCCACAGGGCTCGGTACTGGGACCTCTTCTATTTGTAATATATATAAATTACTTGGAAGAGGGAGTAAGTGGAGTGATTAGCAAGTTTGCAGACGATACAAAGATGGCTGGACTTGCGGATAGTGAGGAGCATTGTAAGATTTACAGCAGGACATAGATAGGCTGGTAGCTTGGGCATATAGACAGCAGATGGAATTCAATCCTGATAAATGTGAGGTGATGCATTTACCTCACACCAGAAAGAATGTAGGGGGGAGGTATATGATAAAGGGTAGACCTATTAAGAATATAGAATCGCAGAGGGACCTGGGGGTGCAGATACACAAGTCTCTGGAGGTGGCAGAGCAAGTGGAGAAGGTTGTGAAGAAAGCATATGGTATGCTAGCCTTTATAGAAAGGGGTATAGAGTACAAGAGCTGGCCTTTAATGTTGCAGTTGTACAAAACGTTGGTTAGACCTCATTTGGAATACTGCGAGCAGTTCTGGTCGCCTTATTACCAGAAGGACGTGGAGACTCTGGAGAGAGTGCAGAGGAGGTTTACCAGGATGCTGCCTGGTTTGCAAGATCTGAGTTACGAGGAGAGGTAGGCAAATTGGGACTGTTTTCCTTAGAAAGACATAGACTTAGAGGATACCTAATAGAGGTGTACAAGATTATGAGGGGTGTAAATAGAGTAAACAGGGTTAAGCTTTTTCCTCGGATGGACTCGAATAGCACGAGGGGTCACGGGCTTAGGGTGAGGGGGTAAGGTATAATTTGGATGCTAGAGGGAGTTTTCTCACATAGAGGGTGGTGGGGGTATGGAATGCGCTGCCAAGTAAAGTGGTGGAGGCAGGCACTCTGGAGTTATTTAAGAAATACTTAGATGGGCACATGAACAGAATGAGAACGGAGGGGTATAGAAAACTGATTTAAAATAGGGATCATGAGCCTTGGGAGTCCCTGGGAAGTGTGTAAATAGACGATGATATTGATGTATTTGTTTTTATCCTACAAGTCCACCTTGTTGTCTAACAAGGGGCATACATGCGATGGGTCGTGAGAGGGCTGCTCTTGGATTTTTTTTTCGAGATTATCCTAGTGCTTCACGTCATTAGTGTATGCTTGACCCGGACCATTTGATGGGCAACATGACAGCTCAGTGACTATCGCTGTGCTGTGCAGATACATGGATTTGGGCCTGTGTCTGTGGGAGTTTGCGCATTCTCCCCGTGCTTGTGTGAGTTTTCTCCGGGTGCTCCAGTTTCCTCCCACAAGATGTGCTCTTAGGCTGATTGGCAGAACAAATTCTCCCTAAATTGTCTCAAATTTGGTTTCAATCCGTAGATCTATAAACACAGACAGGGATCACGGGTAGAAGTGGGAACATCGAGGTGGCGGCGCAGGCCGAAGGGTTTGTTTCCCATGCTGTTTTGTTCTTTGTTCTTTGTACTCAGCCTTGAAAAAAAAAGAGTGAGATAAACTTCACCAAGAACTATAGCAAATAGAAAATGAGGTAAAACTTTGTGACCCTACTCTAAGTAAGAAGCAGCACCATTATATCAAAGCTAAAAAGTGTAAAAATGATTGCAGTAGCTAGGAAATCTATTCAGGTCAGGACAAAACAGTACAAAGTTTAGCATCAAACTGGAATTAGAGCATGAAAATGTGAATGTAAGGTAAAAAGGTTTGAGAGAAAAAGGCACAAGCAGAACTCAGCAACAAAGGTCATAGTATAGAAATATGATGATAGATTGGATAATGTTAATGTACAAAAGCACCTGGTTCCCTTATACACTAGTTGCTGAAAGCAAGTATGGGGGAAGGCAAATGGTATGTTAACCTTCATTGCAAGAGGACTTGAGTACAGGAGCAAGGATAATTTAGTGCAGCTGTACATGGCCTTAGCTTGGTGAGACCACTCCTGAAATGTTGTGCGCAGCTTTTTCTCCTTAGCTGAGAAAGGATATTCTTGTCATAGAGGGAGTACAGTAAACGTTCACCAGACTGAGTCTTAGGATGGCAGGATTATTGTCTGAGGAGAGAATGGATCAACTAGGCCCATGTTCACTGCAGTTTACAAGAAAGAGAGGGGACTTCATTAAAACACATAAAATTCTGAAAGTACTGGTCAGACTGGATGCAGGGATGTTGTTTCCTGACTGAAGTGTCTAGAACAGGGTTCACAAGATTTATATTATAGGTAGGCCACTTCAGACTGAGATGAGGAGAAACTTCTTCACTCAGAGGGTGGTGAACCTGTGGAATTCTCTATCACAGAAAGCTATGGGAGCCAAGTCTCTGAATATATTTAAGAAGGAAGTGGATAGATTTCTAGAGACAAAAAGCATCAAGGTTTTACTGATGTGGGTAAGAATAATAATTGGATAATTATACAAGGGAATCTCAACTTGCCCAGCATAAATTTGGATAGTCACAGTGTAAAGGGTTTAAAGGCAGATTTCTTGAAATGAACCAAGGGGAGTATCAATATGTAGAAAGCTCAACAAAGGATAGAACAGTGCTGTATCTAGCTTTGGGGAATGAAGCTGGATAAGTGTTCAATATGGCAGTGGGGAGCTTTTAGCAATAAGACCACAACACAGTAAGATTCAAGATTTTCATGGGCAAGGAGAAAGAATTTCTGCAAAAGATGGCTTTGGATTGGGGAAGGGCAGATTTTCTTAAAATAAGACAGGATTTGGCCAAAGTTACTGAACATAGAACATAGAACATTACAGCGCAGTACAGGCCCTTCGGCCCTCGATGTTGCGCCGGCCAGTGGATCCTCTAACCTAAACTATTCCAATATCATCCATATGCCTATCCACTGAACATTTGAATGCCCCAAAGTAGGCGAGTCCACAACTGCTGCAGGCAGGGCATTCCACGCTCTCACCACCCTCTGTGTAAAGAACCTGCCTCTGACATCCGTCCTATAATTACCACCTCTTAATTTAAAGTTATGTCCCCTCGTGTTGGTCATCACCATCCGAGGAAAAAGGCTCTCACTATCCACCCTATCCAATCCCTTGATATCTTATACGCCTCAATTAGGTCACCGCGTAACCTTCTTCTCTCTAATGAAAATAACCTCAGGTCCCTCAGCCTTTCCTCATAAGGCCTTCCCACCATACCAGGCAACATCCTGGTAAACCTCCTCTGCACCCTTTCCAATGCTTCCACATCTTTCTTATAATGCAGCAACCAGAACTGTACGCAATACTCCAAGTGCGGCCGCACCAGAGTTTTGTACAGTTGTAACATAACCTCACGGCTCCTAAATTCAATCCTCTACCAATAAAAGCTAACACACCGTACGCCTTCTTAACAACTTTATCAACCTGGGTGCCAACTTTCAAAGAGCTATGTACTTGTACCCCAAGATCCCTCTGCTCGACAACGCTATTAAGGGTCCTTCCATTAACCCTATATTTCATATGCCTGTTATTCCTACCAAAGTGAATCACCTCACACTTATCCGTATTGAATTTCATTTGCCACCTCACGGCCCAGCTCTGCAACCTATCTATGTCCCTCTGCAAACTGTAACATCCATCCTCGCTATCTACAGCTCCCCCCACTTTGGTATCATCAGCAAATTTACTAATCCAACCCTCTACACCCTCATCTAGGTCATTTATAAAAATGACAAACAGCCGTGGCCCCAAAACAGATCCTCACTCCAGGTTGAATATTTCCCATCAACCACCACCCTCTGTCTTCTATCAGCTAGCCAATTCCTAATCCAAATTGCTAAATCACCTTCAATCCCATGCATCTGCACTTTCTGCAGTAGCCTACCATGGGGAACCTTAACAAACGCTTTGCTAAAATCCATATACACTACATCAACTGCCTTACCCTTATCTACCTCTTTGGTCACCTCCTCAAAAAACTCAATAAGGTTTGTGAGGCATGACCTACCCTTCACAAAACCGTGCTGACTATCCCTAATCAATTTATTTCTCTCTAGATGCTTATAAATCCTATCCCTTATAATTCTTTCCAAGACCTTGCCCACAACAGAAGTCAGGCTCACCGGTCTATAATTTCCAGGATGGTCCCTACTCCCCTTTTTGAACAAAGGGACAACATTTGCCATCCTCCAGTCTTCCGGCACTATACCTGTAGCTAACGACGACATGAAGATCAAAGCCAAAGGCTCTGCAATCTCCTCTCTAGCCTCCCAGAGAATCCTAGGGTAAATCCCATCTGGCCCAGGGGACTTATCAATTTTCATACCCTCAAGATTCGCTAACACCTCCTCCTTACGAACCTCAATCCTACCCAGTCTACAACCTGGTATCGCAGTATTTTCCCCGACAACACTGTCTTTCTCCTGCGTGAATACTGATGAAAAATACTCATTCAGTGTCTCTCCTATCTCCTCAGGCTCCACGCACAATTTCCCACTGCTATCTCTGACTGGCCCTAATCTTGCCCTAACCAATCTTTTATTATTTATATACCTGTAAAAAGCTTTAGGATTCTCCTTAATCCTATCCGCCAAAGTCTTCTCGTGTCCTCTTCTAGCTCTTCTCAACTCCCTCTTTAGCTCCTTCCTGGCTGATTTATAGCTCTCTATTGCCCTAACTGAGCCTTCACGTCTCATCATTATATAAGCCTCCTTCTTCCTCTTCACCAGAGATTCAACTTCCCTAGTACACCATGGTTCCCTCACTCGACCACTTCCTCCCTGCCTGGCAGGTACATATTCATTAAGGACATGCAGAAGCTGTTCCTTAAATATGCTCCACATTTCAGATGTCCCCAGCCCCTGCAATTTCCTGCTCCACCCTATGCATCCTAAATCTCTCCTAATAGCCTCATAATTACCTTTCCCCCAGCTATAACTACTGTTATTCGGTATGTGCCCATCCCTTTCCATCACTAAGGTAAACGTAACGGAATTGTGGTCACTATCACCAAAGTGCTCACCCACCTCCAAGTCTAACACCTGGTCTGGTTCATTACCCAGAACCAAATCCAATATAGCCTCACCTCTTGTTGGCCTATCTACATACTGAGTCATGAAACCTTCCTGCACACATTGAACAAAAAACTGACCCCTCTAACGTACTTGAACTATAGCTTTTCCAATCGATATTAGAAAAGTTAAAGTCCCCCATTACAACTACCCTGGTACTTTCACACCTATCCAGGATCAACTTTGCAATCCCTTCCTCTACTTCTCTGGAACTTTTTGGAGGCCTATAAAAAACTCCCAACAGTGTGACCTCTCCTTTCTTGTTTCTACTCAAGAAAGCTCTACTGGGAAGAGCTCTTTGCAGGGAAATCTAAAGTGGAACAATAGAGAACATTTGAAAAGGAACTGGGGAGACTACAGGTTCAATATGTTTCCGAGAGGGGAAATGTCAGAGCAACGAGTTCAGAGAACCCTGAATGCCTAGACGATTCAGGACTAGATAAAAAAGAAAAGAAAGGCTTTTAGTAAGTCCAAAGGGAGCAATACAGCTGTGGGTCTAGAGGAATATAGGAAGTGAAAGAGGGAACTAAAGAAAGCAATTAGAAGAGCAAAATGGGAGCAAAGGGACTTGCAAACAGGATTAGGGAGAATCCTAAAGTATTGTATAAATACAGTAAGAAAAAGCAGTTAACCAGAGAAAGGGTAGGGCCAATTAGGCACTCAGGTGGCAATCTTTGGCCTTCACTCTGGAAAAAGGGAATGTCGGTATGGGTTTCAGGAAAAGGGACTGTGAGGAACTTGTTCAGTTTGACATGGCAAATAGGGAGGTATTGGGAGCTCTGATGTGCTTAAAAGTGGACAAATCCTCTGACCTAGGTGAATTGCATCCCAGTCTGCTGTGGGCACTAAGGCAGGAAATCTCAGGAGCTCTGACAAAATCTTTAGTTCCCCTCTTGCCCTGGATGAAGTGCCAGAGAATTGCAAGACACTAATATGCTTCCACTTTTCAAGAAGTGTGGTAGAGATGAGCCAGGAAATTATAGACTGGTGAGTTTCATGTCATTAGTAGGGAAAATTCTGAGGGAGAGAAATAATCTCACTTGGAAAGGCATGGGTTGACCCTGTGAGGTCTCATGGCATTGGGTCAAACATGTGTTCGGAAACCAAAGGTAATTTTAAGAGATTTATATTTGTATGGGTAAACATGAGAAATAAGGTATAGTTTTAGATGTGTTTAATTCACTGTTTCCATGCCTGGAAGGGACCTTTAATTAGATTCAAGCGAGACAAAGCTGTTTGTATTAGGAGTTACCTTGTTCGGAAACTTGATAGTCTACCCAAGGGTGTGAATGACCAGCTTATGATATTACAGCTTCTGCTACAGAACAGAAGTCAAGTCACCCTGACCAGCGCCTATGCCCCCACAATGAACACCCCGGACGAGATGAAAGACAAATTCTACGAAGAACTAGACGCCCTAATATCAGCAGTGAGCAGTATTGACAAGTTGGCAGATGGAGTTTAATGTTAGCAAGTGTGAGGTTATCCACTTTGGTAGGAATAATGGTAGGAAGGATTACTATTTAAATGGCAAAAAGCTGCAGCCTGCAACGGTGCAGAGGGACCTGGGGGTCCTTGTGCACGAATTGCAAAAACATAGTCTGCAGGTGCAGCAGATGATTAAGAAGGTGAATGCAATGTTGGCCTTTATAGCGAGGGGGATAGAATACAAAAGTAGGGAGGTACTTTTGCAGCTGTACAGGGTACTGGTGAGGCCGCAGCTGGAGTACTGTGTGCAGTTTTGGTCACCGCATTGGAGGAAGGATATATTGGCCTTGGAGGGGGTGCAGAGAAGGTTTATTATTATTATTTTTTAAATTTTTTTTTTATTAAGCAACACAGCACGGGAAACAGGCCCTTCGGCCCAACGAGCCCGCGCCGCTGTCATACTATATAGTAGCAAATCCTATTTTAATATTCCTATATAATAATATATATATTATTCTTAATATGGAAAATTCTCACCATAGGGACAATTTGTTTCCCAATCAGCCTAAGAGCGAATTTTTGGGTTGTGGGAGGAAACCGGAGTGCCCAGAGAAAACCCACGCAACCACGGGGAGAACGTGCAAACTCCCGCAGACACCGGCCCAATTCCAAGTGTCTGCACAGCCACATTGATAGTCTCTGAGCTGTTATGTGGACCTTCAGATGGTCCACATAAAGCACTCATTTACGACATGAGGTACCAGGCAACCCATGAATCAACATCCAAGAGCTGTACCTGCACCACCTGCCGAATGCATGCTCAAAGTATGGACCGAATTACCTGTGGAAAAAAGCCGTAGTTAAACAGGCCTAATATATCCCTCTATCTGCATACCGCTCATGTGGCTGTCCAAGAGACCCTTAAACAGCCCCAGCGTGCCTGCTCCCACCACCTTACTCGGCAGTGCATTCCACACCCCCACTACCCTTTGTGTGAAAAACTGCCCTCTAATATTCGTCCTATACATAGCCCCCTCACCCTATGGCCATGACCCCTCGTCCTATCCATTTCTAAAGGTGGAAAAAGTTTACCTCCATTTACTCTATCTATACCCCTTATAATCTTATACACCTCTATGAGATCACCTCTAAGCCGACGTCTTTCAAGGGAAAACAACCCCAGTCTATTTAATCGTTCCTCATAAGACAGTCCTTCCATACCAGGCAGCATCATGGTAAACCTCCTCTGCACTCTCTCCAAGGACTCCACATCCTTCCGATAGTAAGGCGACCAGAACTGGACGCAGTATTCCAAGTGAGGCCTAACCAACGTTCTATACAATTGCAACATCAAACTCCTACTCTTGTTTTCTATACCCTTTTCTATGAAAGCTAACATACTATACGCTTCATCACCTTCTCCACCTGTAAAGACACCTTCAGAGACTTGTGAACCTGCACCCCCAAGTCTCTCTGCGTCTCTATGCTCTGTATAGTTTTACCTTTTATCCTATAACTCTCTTCTACATTTTTCCGGCCAAAATGCATCACCTCGCATTTATCCGGATTAAATTCCATTTGCCATCTATCTGCCCAGTCTACCAACCTGTCTATGTCCGGTTGTATTGCCTGACACTGCTCTTCTGTACCCGCCAATCCAAGCATCTTGGTGTCATCAGCAAATTTGCTGATCTCACCATCTACCCCAACTTCCAAGTCGTTTATGTAGACCACAAATAGAAGAGGACCCAGCACTGAGCCTTGTGGCACTCCACTAGTGACAGGCTTCCAGCCGGAAAAAGAGCCTTCCACTACTACCCTCTGTCTCCTCCTCCCGAGCCAGTTCTCGACCCAGTTTACTAGGCTGATACCGGAGATGAGGGCGTTGGATTATGAGGAGAGACTGAATAGGCTAGGTTTGTACTCTTTGGAGGTTAGAAGGCTGAGAGGGGATCTAATAGAGATGTATAAGATAATGAAGGGGATGGATAGGGTAGAGGTTGAGAGACTCTTCCCATTTGAAAAGGATAGCAGTACTAGAGGGCACAGCCTCAAGATTGGTGGGGTGGGGTGGGGGGTGTGTGTGGTTCAGATTAGAGTTGAGGAGGAATTTCTTCATGCAAAGAGTGGTGAATCTTTGGAATTCTCTGCCTGTTGAAGTGGTGGAGGCTTCCTCACTGAATATGTTCAAGTCAAGAGTGGATAGGTTTTTGATTGACAAGGGAATTACGAGTTACAGGGAGCAAGCAGGAAAGGTTTACTGAACCACTACAGATCAGCCATGATCTTATTGAATGGCGGGGCAGGATCGAGGGGCTGGATGGCCTACTCCTGCTCCTATTTCTTATGTTCTTATGTTCTTATGATATTGCTTGGCAATTTCAATACAAGAGTAGGGTGTGACTCTGCAATCTGGCAAGGAGTCATTGGGAGGCATGGAGTGGACAAGTGAAACACAAGTAATGGTCTGCTGTTAATGAAGACCTGTGCAGCACACGACCTCCTCATCACCAACACAACCTTCCGTCTGTCTACACATAACAAGACCTCTTGGATGCACCCCCACTCTAAGCATTGGCATCTTATCGACTATGTCGATATGTTATTGAAGCATATAAGATGATTAGAGGTTTAGATAGGGTGGACAGTGATAGCCTTTTTCCTAGGATGGAGAAAGTTAGCACGAGGGGACATAGCTTTAAATTAAGGGGTGATAGTTATAGGACGGATATCAGAGGTAGGTTCTTTACCCAAAGGGTGGTAAGGGTATGGAATGCCCTGTCTGCTGCAGTTGTGGATGCGCCAAGTTTGGTGGCGTTTAAGAGATTAGTAGATAAGTTTATGGACGAAAAGAGAATGGTTTAGGTTAGAGGGTCATTGCTTTTTCCTAATTGGTCAGCTCAACATCGAAGGCCGAAGGGCCTGTTCTGTGCTGTAATGTTCTACGTTCTATGTCATTGTCAGCAGAAAAGACAGGCAGGACGTCAGAGTGACTGAGGCCATGTGTGGTGCTGACTGTTGGATAGATCACAAGCTCATTGCCTCCAAAATGAGGCTCCACATCAGACCCAAGAGGTGACCACAAAGAAACAAGGTTATGAAAAGAATCAATGCGGCCAAGCTAAAGAATCCTAGCATAGCTCCAGCACTGGCTGAAGACTTAGAAATCAAACTTACTGACCTCACCTCGCAGACAGCGCTGAGGACGACTGGGAAAGCTTCAGGAATGCTGGCCATACATCTATACTGAAATCGCTCAGGCCCTCTATCTACAAGCAGCATGACTGGTTCAATGAGAATGATGAGGAGATACAGGCTCTACTTGTTGAAAAGCACTGTCTTTATCAGGCATGGTAAGAAGTCTGACAACACCAGGTTTAAGTCCAACTGATTTATTTGATAGTAAATTTACAAACTTTCGAGGCTGTCCTCTTCGTCAGGACAGCCCAGAATAAACTGCGTAAAATGCAGGATGCCTGGCTGAGCGTCAAGGCAGATGAAATACAGGGATACACTGACAGAATCATTTGAAATGGTTCTGTGAAGCCCTCAGCGCTCTCTGCGGACCTCAGTCTTTCGGGAGTTTCTCCCTCCTGAGTACAGATAGTACAACTCTTGTTATAGAGAAGGCTCAGATCCTGCAGAGATGGGCTGAACCGACCATCATCTGTTAATGACAGGCAATAGACAGGATTCCCCAGATTGATATCAACAGGGCCATTGTTGATCCATTGGTAGTAGCCAAAGTCACGAAAGCTGTCAGCCAGCTAACCAGTGGGAAAATCCCAGGGGCAGATACCATACCCGCAGAGATCTATAAAGCTGCTGGTCCTGCACTTATCAAGAAGCTCACTGAGTTGATCCAGTCCTTCTGGAAGCAAGGATCTATTCCTCAGGAACTTAAAGATGCTTCCATCGTACACCTCTACAAGAGGAAGGACAACGGGCAAGTATGCAACAACCACTGAGGAATCTCGCTGTTCTCCATCACAGGGAAAACCCTTGCAAGACTCCTGCTAAATTGGCCCATCTGGAGCTGGGCCTGCTTCCAGAGTCACAGTGTGGTTTCTGCAAAGGTCGTGGGACTACTGACATGATTTTGCTGCGCCCCAACTTCAGAAGAAGTGTCAGGAGCAGAATCGCGAGTTCTATACAACCTTTAATGACCTCACGAAAGCCTTCGACACTGTAAGCCGACAAGGCCTGTGGAGGATCATGTCAAAGTTCGGCTGCCCTCCCAAATTCATTCAGATATTTCGCCAATCCCATGATGGCATGACAGCCAGAGTACTGAATGGCGGAGAATCCTCTGAGGCACTCCCAGTCACCAGTGGCATCACAGGGCTGGGTGCTCGCACTCACTGTTCATCATGATGTTTACTGCCATGCTGAATGATGCGTCCCAGGACAGCGTTGCTGGAATCAGCCTCAAGTACAGAGTGGATGGGAAGCTCTTCAACCTGAGGAGACTTCAAGCTATTACCAAAGTGAAAGAAACTGTTCTGAGAGATTTCCTCTTTGCTGATGACTGCACCTTGCATGCTGGCTCAGAGCCAGAGATGCAAGTTAGTACAGACAAATTTTCCACAGCTTGTGACAACCTTGGACTCACCATCAACATTAAAAAGACCAAAGTCATACACCATACATCATACTTCATGCACCGCACACAGAATCCATAATTACAATCAAAGGGCAGAAACTACAGGCAGTGGACTGGTTCACTTATCTTGGCAGCTCCCTCTCCCAAGCAGTGACTATTGATACAGAAGTTAACTGTAGAATAGCAAAGGCAAGTTCTGCTTTTGATAGACCGCACTCCACTGTATGGGAACATTGAGGAATCAACCCAGCTACAAAACTGAAGGTCCACAGTGCCACGGTACTCACTACCCTCCTATTTGCCTGTGAAACGTGGACTGTGTATCGAAGGCATGCAAGACAGCTCAATCATTTCCACATGACTTGTCTTTGCAGAATATTACTCATCCGTTGGCAAGACAAAGTACTAGACACTGAATTTCTCTCTAGAGCAGGTCTACCGTCAATCCACACATCGCTGATGAGAGCACAGACCCAGTGGACAGGTCACATCATCCGTATGTCAGATGAGCGAATACTCAAGCAGCTCCTTTTTGGGGAACTCTCTGCTGGAAGATGTTCACATCGAGGGCAGAAGAAATGTTTCAAAGACACACTCAAGGCCTCTTAGAAGTCGCTTGACATTGACACGACCACCTGGGAAATGCTGGCACAAAACCGTCTTACCTGGTGCTGCCTCATCCACAAAAGCTGTCAACTCGTAGAGCAAGGTGTATTGCTGAAGCACAACTTAAGTGTGAGCTGTGTAAGTCCAGAGCCACCAGTGCAACAACTACAGTGTCTACACAAGTCTGTCCAATATGTGCCAGGACATTCTGAACCCGAATTGGCCTGATCAGTCATCTTCGGATACACCACAGCCAGCCTCAAAATGACTAATGGTGTCGAGGTCCTCATCGATGATGATGGACGAACAACAACATTTAAAACAGATTGAGATGCAATCCTGCGTATGTAATGCAGCTTTGTACCTATTTCTGGCACAGAGCTGATAGCTTTGATTTGACTTGATTTGATTTATTATTGTCACATATATTAGCATAAAGTGAAAGGTATTGTTTCTTGTGCGCTATACAGACAAAGCATACTGTTCATAGAGAGGGAAATGAGAGAATGCAGAATGTAGTGTTATACTCACAGGTAGGGTGTAGAGAAGGATCAACTTAATGTAAGGTCGGTCCATTGAAAAATCTGTCATAGCAGGGAAGAAGCTATTCTTGAGTCGGATGGTATGTGACCTCAGATGTTTGTATCTTTTTCCTAATGGAAGAAGGTGGAAGAGAGAATGTCTGGGGTGCTTGGGATCCTTAATTATGCTGGCTGCTTTGTTGAGGCAGTGGAAAGTGTAGACAGAATCACTGGATGGGAATCCAGATGAAAATCTGGAAATCTGGCACTTGGAAACGCATCCGGGGCTGTTCACCCAGTGCGGATCATGTTAACCCAGGTCCCGCTTAAATCTCCCGGCCCACAGTGCTAAAAAATCAGCACAGCAGAATGGGAGAATTGCCTCCCATAGACTTTCAGAGAAATATTATTGGAAAAGCTTGAAAGACTAAAATCCAACAAATCCCCATGAGCAGATAGCTTACATCCGAGCACTCAAAGAGTGAAAGCTGCAGATAGTAGATGTGCTGGCTCTGATTTTCCACAATTTCCTTGATTCTGGAACAGTCTCAGCAGATGGGAAGTTAACAATAAGTGTGTCTGGGTATGATGCTCTTTCGGAGAGTCTTGATGGATCAAATGGCCTCTTTGTACTCTATGGGGATTCTATGATTCTATGAAATGGAATACTTTCAGACTAGGACTAGTGGAATTCCAGAAGGATCAATGTTGGGGCCTCAGCTATTTTTATATTGATGACTTACTGGGAGATACAGAGAGTAATACATTTTAGTTTACTGACGACACAAAGCCAGATGGGCATGTAACAGTGTGAGGGCATAAAGAGGCTGCATAAAGATACAGACACATTAAGTGAGTGGGCAAAAAGATGGCAGATGGAGTATAATATGAGGAAGTGTGAAATTATTCATTTTGGAATGCAAAAG
This sequence comes from Sphyrna mokarran, assembly GCA_024679065.1. Lineage (NCBI taxonomy): Eukaryota > Metazoa > Chordata > Chondrichthyes > Carcharhiniformes > Carcharhinidae > Sphyrna > Sphyrna mokarran. Next base: position 5,245,944 of record JAGIQG010000005.1, read on the forward strand.
CAGAATGTTTTTAAGTCATGAGACTTGTAAATATTGATGTTGTACTCATATAAGGGGAAAACGGAAGCTTAGCCTGCAGTTGTAGGAACACAAACTACATATTTACAAAGAAGTCTCACCTAAATTGTACAGGGCCTTGGTAAGACCACACCTGGAATTCCTTGAGCAATTCAGGTCTCCACATTTAAAGAAGGATGTCCTTACATTGGAGACAGTAAAGTGAAGGTTATAGAACATAGAACATAGAACATAGAACAATACAGCACAGAACAGGCCCTTCGGCCTTCGATGTTGTGCCGACCAAAATAAAAAGCAATGCCCCTCCTAACTAAACCATTCCCTTCTCCTCCATATACTTATCAACTAACCTCTTAACCGCCACCAAACTTGGCGCATCTACAACAGCTGCAGGCAGGGCATTCCACTCCCTAATCACTCTTTGAGTAAAGAACCTACCTCTGATATCCGTCCTATAACTCATACCCCTTAATTTAAAGTTGTGTCCCCTCGTGCTAGCTTTTTCCATCCTAGGAAAAAGGCTATCACTGTCCACCCTATCCAAACCTCTAATTATCTTATATGTTTCAATAAGATCCCCCCTTAGCCGCCTCCTTTCTAACGAAAACAACCTCAAATCCTTCAACCTCTCTTCATAGGACCTGCCCTCCATACCAGGCAACATCCTAGTAAACCTCCTCTGTACCCTCTCCAATGCCTCCACATCTTTCTTATAATGTGGCGACCAGAACTGCACACAATACTCCAAGTGCGGCCGCACTAGAGTTTTGTACAGCTGCAACATGATGCTGCGGCTCCTAAATTCAATCCCCCTACCAATAAAAGCTAAGACTCCATATGCCTTCTTAACAACTTTATCCACTTGACTGCCTACTTTCAGGGATCTATTGACACATACACCAAGATCCTTCTGTTCCTCAACACTATTAAGAGCCCTACCATTAGCCCTATACTCTACACATTTATTGTTCCTGCCAAAGTGCATTACCTCACACTTTTCCACATTAAACTCCATTTGCCACCTCTCGGCCCAGCTCTGCAACTTGTCCAAGTCACTCTGTAAACTATAACACCCCTCTTCACTATCTACCACTCCACCGACTTTAGTGTCATCTGCAAATTTACTGATCCATCCCTCAATACCCTCATCCAGATCATTTATAAAAATTACAAACAGCAGGGGCCCCAAAACAGACCCCTGAGGCACACCACTCGTCACCGAACTCCACGATGAATATCTCCCATCAACCACCACCCTCTGTCTTCTATCTGCCAGCCAATTCCTAATCCAATTAGCTAAATCACCCTCTATTCCACACATCTGCATTTTCTGTAGAAGTCTTCCATGGGCCACCTTATCAAAAGCCTTACTAAAGTCCATATATACTACATCAACCGCCTTACCCCCATCCACCTCTCTGGTCACTTTCTCAAAAAACTCAATGAGGTTAGTAAGGCATGACCTACCCTTCACGAAACCATGCTGACTATCCCCAATCAATTCATTTCTCTCTAAATAACTATAAATCCTATCCCTAATAATTCTCTCCAATACCTTGCCCACAACAGAAGTAAGACTCACTGGCCTATAATTCCCAGGAAGGTCTCTCTTCCCCTTCTTAAACAATGGGACCACATTCGCTATCCTCCAGTCCTCCGGAACCACACCCGTAACCAACGAGGACCTGAAGATCAGAGCCAGAGGCTCTGCAATCTCCTCTCTTGCCTCCCAGAGAATCCTAGGGTAAATCCCGTCCGGCCCAGGGGACTTATCCAACTTCAAACCCTCGAGAATTTCTAACACATCCTCCCTATCTACTACAATACTCCCCAATTTGCAACCCTGTACCTCAGTGCTCTCCACAGCTACATTTCCAGCACTCTGCGTGAATACCGAAGAGAAATATTTCTTCAGACTGATCCTTTGAATGAGAAGTTGTCCTAAGATGCGAGGCTGAGTGAATTGGGTTGATATTCTCGAGAGGTGAGAAGATTTAAAAATGATCTCATTGAAGTATCTGTCTATGTCAAAGACCCCATGCACCGTGGACATTCCCTCCTCCACCTTTTTCCATTGAGAAGAAGATACTAAAGTTTAATAACATGTACCAACCCTCAAGAAAATTTCTTCCCTGTTGCCACCAGACTTTTGAATGGAGCTAACATAAAATAAATTTATTTTTCTTTCACCTCTTCCCGCAAATACCATATGCTGCCGTTCTTGCTGCTCCTCTCCTCCCTGCTGCTCCTCTCTCCTCTGCTGCTCCTCTCCCCTCTGCTGCTTCTCTCCTCCCTGCTGCTCCTCTCCCCTCTGCTGCACCTCTCCCCTCTGCTGCTCCTCTCCCCTCTGCTGCTCCTCTCCCCTCTGCTGCTCCTCTCCCCTCTGCTGCTCCTCTCCCCTCTGCTGCTCCTCTCCCCCCTGCTGCTCCTCTCCCCTCTGCTGCTCCTCTCCCCTCTGCTGCTCCTCTCCCCTCTGCTGCTCCTCTCCCCTCTGCTGCTCCTCTCCCCTCTGCTGCTCCTCTCCCCTCTGCTGCTCCTCTCCCCCCTGCTGCTCCTCTCCCCTCTGCTGCTCCTCTCCCCTCTGCTGCTCCTCTCCCCTCTGCTGCTCTCTCCCCCCTGCTGCTCCTCTCTCCTCTGCTGCTCTCTCTCCTCTGCTGCTCCTCTCCCCTCTGCTGCTCCTCTCCCCTCTGCTGCTTCTCTCTCCTCTGCTGCTCCTCTCCCCTCTGCTGCTCTTCTCCCCTCTGCTGCTCCTCTCCCCTCTGCTGCTCCTCCCCCTCTGCTGCTCCTCCCCCTCTGCTGCTCCTCTCCCCTCTGCTGCTCCTCTCTCCTCTGCTGCTCCCTCCCCCCTGCTGCTCTCTCCCCCCTGCTGCTCCTTCTCCTCTGCTGCTCCTTTCTCCCTGCGTCCTCTCCCCTCTGCTGCTCCTCTCCCCTCTGCTGCTCCTCTTCCCCCTGCTGCTTCTCTCCTCCCTGCTGCTCCTCTCTCCTCTGCTGCTCCTTTCTCCCTGCTGCTCCTCTCCCCTCTGCTGCTCCTTCTCCCCCCTGCTGCTCCTCTCCCCCCTGCTGCTCCTCTCTCCTCTGCTGCTCCTCTCCCCTCTGCTGCTCCTTTCCCCCCACTGCTGCTCCCTTCTCTCCCACTGCTACCTCTCCCCTGCTGCTGCTCCTCTCCCCCCGCTATTATTTCTCTCTCCCCCACTGCTGCTCCTCTCCGCCTGTTACTGCTTCTCTCTCCCCTTGCTGTTACTTCTCCCTACCCCGCTGCTGCTCCTCTCCTCTCCTGCTGCTGCTTCTCTCTTGCCCTGCTGTTACTCCTGTCCCCCATTGCAGCCCCTCCCCCCTGCTGTTGCCCCTCAACCCCCGTTGTTGCTGTTGCTCATCCCCCCACTGCTGCTGTTACCCCCCCAATGTTGCTTCTCTCTCCCCCCGCTACTGCCCCTTCCTCTGCTGCTGCCCCTCTCCCGCTTCTGCTGCTGCTCCCTCCCCACCCTCACTGCTGCTGACAAACATACCATTAACTGAAATGTGTTATTATGCTCCCTTAATATGAGGAACTAAGCTTGCAGGGAAAACAGCTTCTCTTTCATTTTTATAAGCAAGCAGTTCCTGCCTGGTTCTGAAGGAAGGAAGACATTTATTTCTGTCTCAGGCCGACAACCTGAGTACAATTAAGTAAGCATGGAGCTGCATGTTTTTTCAAACAGATCAACTCACTGCAACAAAGCAACACCTCTTACAAAAAGCCTGATATAAATATATTTCTTAAAGGTACAGCATCATTTCAAATTAATTGCAGGAATTTATATCTGCATTAGTCTTGTGAGTTGTTTCATAAAATAATAGTGTAAATTAAATCACTCTGAGATTGCTCAGAATTGTTTGTGGGATTATTCGAATGAAAACAGCCTTTGTTTGTCTTAATTTTCTTCTTCCCTTTTTCCTGCAGCCTTAAACCACTGGAAGAAGGTCAGGAATTCTTTCCTTCGGACCTTGTTTCTGATTCTGAACAAAGCCTGGAGCTTGGGTTTCGGTCTCTGGATGAATTGCCTGAATATTTGAAGCAGCACAGTATTGATGAAGGTAAATGCTTTAGTTGGCAATTTCCTTCTATGTCGAGTAGTCAATATGTTACATGGTGCAAGTAAAATGAGCCACAAGTCATCAGGGTCCTTTTAGTGTGTCTAGCCCTTTCTATTTGTCCAGACAGATCTGAATTATTTCCTGCCCATTGAAAGTGTCTTCAGATTTCTGCTGGAAATGCTTTGAGTTAGCTTCATGTATAGTCTCATTGCCTCTATCTGTACAATTGACTTTTCCATATTTAGATCCATGGTTCTGGGAGTCCCTTTCTACCAATGAAACTTCATCCATGGAGATTGGTGCAAATTCTTTCCCACATGGGGCTATTATGCTGATTGAGAACATAGAACATAGAACATTACAGCGCAGTTCAGGCCCTTCGGCCCTCGATGTTGCGCCGGACAGTGGACCCTGTAACCTAAACTATTCCAATATCATCCATATGCCTATCCACCAAACATTTGAATGCCCCCAAAGTAGGCGAGTCCACAACTGCTGCAGGCAGGGCATTCCACGCCCTCACCACCCTCTGTGTGAAGAACCTGCCTCTGACATCCGTCCTATAACTACCACCTCTTAATTTAAAGTTATGTCCCCTCGTGTTGGTCATCACCATCCGAGGAAAAAGGCTCTCACTATCCACCCTATCCAATCCCTTGATCATCTTAAACGCCTCAATTAGGTCACCGCGTAACCTTCTTCTCTCTAATGAAAATAACCTCAGGTCCCTCAGCCTTTCCTCATAAGGCCTTCCCACCATACCAGGCAACATCCTGGTAAACCTCCTCTGCACCCTTTCCAATGCTTCCACATCTTTCTTATAATGCGGCGACCAGAACTGTACGCAATACTCCAAGTGCGGCCGCACCAGAGTTTTGTACAGTTGTAACATAACCTCACGGCTCCTAAATTCAATCCCTCTACCAATAAAAGCTAACACACCGTACGCCTTCTTAACAACTTTATCAACCTGGGTGCCAACTTTCAAAGAGCTATGTACTTGTACCCCAAGATCCCTCTGCTCGACAACACTATTAAGGGTCCTTCCATTAGCCCTATATTTCATATGCCTGTTATTCCTACCAAAGTGAATCACCTCACACTTATCCGTATTGAATTCCATTTGCCACCTCACGGCCCAGCTGTGCAACCTATCTATGTCCCTCTGCAAACTGTAACATCCATCCTCGCTGTCTACAACTCCCCCCACTTTGGTATCGTCAGCAATTTACTAATCCAACCCTCTACACCCTCATCTAGGTCATTTATAAAAATGACAAACAGCAGTAGCCCTAAAACAGATCCTTGAGGTACACCACTTGTAACTGCACTCCAGGTTGAATATTTCCCATCAACCACCACCCTCTGTCTTCTATCAGCTAGCCAATTCCTAATCCAAACTGCTAAATCACCTTCAATCCCATGCATCTGCACTTTCTGCAGTAGCCTACCATGGGGAACCTTATCAAACGCTTTGCTAAAATCCATATACACTACATCAACTGCCTTACCCTTATCTACCTCTTTGGTCACCTCCTCAAAAAACTCAATAAGGATTGTGAGGCATGACCTACCCTTCACAAAACCAGCCTCTGAACACTCAAACTGTTGGAAATATTCCCACCCCAAACTGCTTCTTGAAAAGTGAAATGAAAAGTGGCAGGAGTAAGCTGGGATGGATCACTCACAATGGATTAGATTTGTTTCTGTGCTATAACTTCAGTAGAAATCTATGTAAGTTGAAGTAGCTCATAACTGCTGTGCTGAGGGACTTAATTTTGTTTTTATTCATCTGTGGGACGTGGGCATCACTGGCTGGGCAACATTTATTGACCATCCCTGGTTACCCTTGAGAAGGTGGTGGGGAGCTGCTTTCTTGAATTGCTGCAGTCCCTGTGCTGTGGGTTGACCCACAATGCTGTTAGGGAGGGAATTCCAGGATTTTGACCCAGCAACTGTGAAGGAGCAGTGATATATTTCCAAGTCAGGATGGTGAGTGGCTTCAAGGGAACTTGCAGGTGATGGTGTTCCCATTTATCTGCTGCCCTTGTCTTTTATGTTGGAAGCGGTCATGGATCTTGGAAGGGACTGCCTAAAGATCTTTGTTGAAGTTTTGCAATGCATTAATGATCCTCATCCAATTCCTAAAGGAACTGAGAGACAATAGGAATATCACTGTTTTTGTTTCTTTATCCCTTCATTGGGCATGGATATCAGTAGCAAGGCAGCATTCATTGCCCATCACTAACTGCCCTTGAACTTGCTCCGGACTTGGTGAGGATTAGTGAATCAGATGGGTTTTCAACATCAATCAATGATATTTTCATGGTCACCATTACAGAGACTACCTTTATGTTCCAAATTTATTAATTGAATTTAAAGTCCTCAAACTGCCATGGGGGGATTTATATCTGTATCCCCAGGTATCACCAGATGCTGTAAGAGATAAGGGAGGAAATTACAGGGACACAGACACAGATTTTTAACTCTCTGGTCACAGGCTTGGTGCCAAAGATTGGAGGACAGCTATATGGTAGAGATGACCCAGAGAATTACAAACCAAGGAATCTCATCGGTGATGGGGAAACTATTGGGGAAAATTCTAAAGGCAAAAATTAATCTCCACCTGGAGAGGCAAAGTTTGATCAAGGATAATCAGCATGGCTTTATCAGAGAGGGGGTCTTGCCATATGAATTTGATTGAATTTTTTGAGGTGATTGGCTAGTGCAATTGATGTAGTTTATACTGATTTAAATAAAGCCTTTGATAAGGTCCCACATGGGTGACTGAGAAAGAAAATAAAGGCACATAGGATCCAGGGAAACTTGGCAGGATGGATCTGAAATTGTCTTAATGATAGGAGACAGAAGTTTGTAGTAGAAGGCTGTTTGTGTGCCAGGAGACTGATGTCCAGTGGGACCACAGAGATCAATGCTGGTCCCTTATTGTTTGTGATATATATTAACAGTATATATAAGTGTGGGGGGATGATAAGTAAATTTGTGGATAACACGAAGATTGGCTGGGTAGTTAATAGTGAGGAAGAAGATCTTCAGTTACAGAAATAACATAGAACATGTGCAGTACAGGCCCTTCGGCCCTCGATGTTGCGCCGGCCAGTGGACCCTCTAGAACATAGAACATAGAACATTACAGCGCAGAACAGGCCCTTCGGCCTTCGATGTTGCGCCGACCAATTAGGAACAAGCAGTGACCCTCTAACCTAAACCATTCCCCTTTCATCCATAAACTTATCTACTAACCTCTTAAACGCCTCCAAACTTGGCGCATCTACAACTGACGCAGGCAAGGCATTCCATACCCTTACCACCCTCTGGGTAAAGAACCTACCTCTGACATCTGTCCTAAAACCACCACCCCTTAATTTAAAGCTATGTCCCCTCGTGCTAGCTTTCTCTATCCTAGGAAAAAGGCTATCACTGTCCACCCTATCTAAACCTCTAATCATCTTATATGCTTCAATAAGATCCCCTCTTAGCCGCCTCCTTTCTAACGAAAAACAACCTCAAATCCTTCAACCTCTCTTCATAGGACCTGCCCTCCATACCAGGCAACATCTTGGTAAACCTCCTCTGTACCCTCTCCAATGCCTCCACATCTTTCTTATAATGTGGGGACCAGAACTGCACACAATACTCAAGTGCGGCCGCACTAGAGTTTTGTACAGTTGCAACATGACGTTGCGGCTCCGAAATTCAATCCCCCTACCAATAAAAAGCTAAGACTCCATATGCCTTCTTAACAACCTTATCGACTTGTTTGCCAACTTTCAGGGATCTATGCACATATACACCAAGATCCCTCTGTTCTTCAACACTATTAAGAGTCCTACCATTAGCCCTATACTCTACACATTTGTTATTCATGCCAAAGTGAATTACCTCACACTTTTCCACATTAAACTCCATTTGCCACCTCTCGGCCCAGCTCTGCAACTTGTCCAAGTCTCTCTGCAAACTATAACACCCCTCTTCACTATCTACCATCCTCCGACTTTGGTGTCATCCGCAAATTTACTAATCCATCCTTCAATACCCTCATCCAGATCATTTATAAAAATTACAAACAGCAGGGGCCCAAAAACAGATCCCTGAGGTACACCACTTGTAACCGAACTCCACGATGAATAACTTCCATCAACCACCACCCTCTGTCTTCTATCTGCTAGCCAAGTCCTAATCCAATTAGCTAAATCACCCTCAATCCCATACATCTGCATTTTCTGCAGAAGCCTTCCATGGGCCACCTTATCGAACGCCTTACTAAAGTCCATATATACCACATCAACTGCCTTACCCCCCATCCACCTCTTTGGTCACTTTTTCAAAAAACTCAATAAGGTTAGTAAGGTACAACCTACCCTTCACAAAACCATGCTGACTATCCCCAATCAATTCATTTCTCTCTAAATAACTATAAATCCTATCCCTAATAATTCTCTCCAATACTTTGCCCACAACAGACATAAGACTCACCGGCCTATAATTCCCCGGAAAGTCTCTCTTCCCCTTCTTGAACAATGGGACCACATTCGCTATCCTCCAGTCTTTTGGCACTATACCCGTAACCAATGACGACCTGAAGATCAGAGCCAGAGGCTCTGCAATCTCCTCTGTCGCCTCCCAGTGAATACTAGGGTAAATCCTGTCCGGCCCAGGGGACTTATCTAACTTCAAACCCTCAAGAATATCTAGCACATCCTCCTTATCTACTTCAATACTTTCCAGTTTGCAATCCTGTATCCCAGTGTTCTTCACAACTATATTTACATCTTCCTGCGTGAATACCGAAGAGAAATATTTGTTCAGTGCCTCTCCAATCTCTTCAGGCTCCACGCACAACTTCCCCCTGCTGTCCATGACTGGCCCTAATCTTGCCCTAACCAATCTTCTATTCTTAACATATCTAAAGAAAGCTTTAGGATTCTCCTTGATCCTATCAGCCAAAGTCTTCTCGTGTCTCCTTTTAGCCCTCCTCAACTCACTCTTTAGCTCCCTCCTGGCTAATCTATAGCTATCCATTGCACTAACTGAGCCTTCAAGCCTCATCCTGACATAAGCCTCTTTTTTCCATTTAACCAGCGAATTAACTTTTTTAGTACACCAAGGTTTCCTTACTCATAGAACATAGAACATAGAACAATACAGCACAGAACAGGCCCTTCGGCCTTCGATGTTGTGCCGACCAAAATAAAAAGCAATGCCCCTTCTACCTAAACCATTCCCTTCTCATCCATATACTTATCCACTAACCTCTTAAACGCCACCAAACTTGGCGCATCTACAACAGCTGCAGGCAGGGCATTCCACTCCCTAATCACTCTTTTGAGTAAAGAACCTACCTCTGATATCCGTCCTATAACTCATACCCCTTAATTTAAAGCTGTGTCCCCTCGTGCTAGCTTTCTCCATTCTAGGAAAAAGGCTATCACTGTCCACCCTATCTAAACCTCTAATCATCTTATATGCTTCAATAAGATCCCCTCTTAGCCGCCTCCTTTCTAACGAAAACAACCTCAAATCCTTCCACCTCTCTTCATAGGACCTGCCCTCCATACCAGGCAACATCCTGGTAAACCTCCTCTGTACCCTCTCCAATGCCTCCACATCTTTCTTATAATGTGGCGACCAGAACTGCACACAATACTCCAAGTGCGGCCGCACTTTGTACTCGACCATTTTCTCCTTGCCTGACAGGGACATACTTATCAAGGACTCGCAGTAGCTGCTCCTTGAAAAAGCTCCACATTTCAGATGTGCCCAGTCCCTATAGTTTCCTAGTCCAACCTATGCACCCTAATTCCCTCCTTATGGCCTCATAATTACCCTTCCCCCAGCTATAACTACTGCCCCCAGCTTCATGCCTATCCCTATCCATCACTAAGGTGAAAGTAACCGAATTGTGGTCACTGTCACGAAAATGTTCACCAACTTCCAAGCCTAACACCTGGTCTGGCTCATTGCCCAGCACGAAATCCAATGTAGCCTCACCTCTGGTTGGCGTATCTACATACTGAGTCAAAAAACCTCCCTACACACTTTGTACAAAAACTGACCCCTGCAACGAGCTAGAGCTATAGCTATTCCAATGAATATTAGTAAAGTTAAAGCCCCTTTAACTCTAACCTAAACTATTCCAATATCATCCATATGCCTATCCACCTACCATTTGAATGCCCCCAAAGTAGGCGAGTCCACAACTGCTGCAGGCAGGGCATTCCACGCCCTCACCACCCTCTGTGTAAAGAACCTGCCTCTGACATCCGTCCTATAACTACCACCTCTTAATTTAAAGTTATGTCCCCTCGTGTTGGTCCTCACCATCCGAGGAAAAAGGCTCTCACTATCCACCCTATCCAGTCCTTTGATCATCTTATACGCCTCAATTAGGTCATCGCGTAACCTTCTTCTCTCTAATGAAAATAACCTCAGGTCCCTCAGCCTTTCCTCATAAGGCCTTCCCACCATACCAGGCAACATCATGGTAAACCTCCTCTGCACCCTTTCCAATGCTTCCACATCTTTCTTATAATGCGGCGACCAGAACTGTACGCAATACTCCAAGTGCAGCCGCACCAGATTTTTGTACAGTTGTAACATAACCTCACGGCTCCTAAATTCAATCCCTCTACCAATAAAAGCTAACACCCCGTACGCCTTCTTAACAACTTTATCAACCTGGGTGCCAACTTTCAAAGAGCTATGTACTTGTATCCCAAGATCCCTCTGCTCGACAACACTATTAAGGGTCCTTCCATTAGCCCTATATTTCATATGCCTGTTATTCCTACCAAAGTGAATCACCTCACACTTATCCATATTGAATTCCATTTGCCACCTCACGGCCCAGCTGTGCAACCTATCTATGTCCCTCTGCAAACTGTAACATCCATCCTCGCTGTCTACAACTCACCCTACTTTGGTATCGTCAGCAAATTTACTAATCCAACCCTCTACACCCTCATCTAGATCATTTATAAAAATGACAAACGGCAGTGGCCCTAAAACAGATCCTTGAGGTACACCACTTGTAACTGCACTCCAGGTTGAATATTTCCCATCAACCACCACCCTCTGTCTTCTATCAGCTAGCCAATTCCTAATCCAAACTGCTAACTCACCTTCAATCCCATGCATCTGCACTTTCTGCAGTAGCCTACATGGGGAACCTTATCAAACGCTTTGCTAAAATCCATATACACTACATCAACTGCCTTACCCTTATCTACCTCTTTGGTCACCTCCTCAAAAAAACTCAATAAGGTTTGTGAGGCACGACCTACCCTTCACAAAACCGTGCTGACTATCCCTAATCAATTTATTCCTCTCTAGATGCTTATAAATCCTATCCCTTATAATTCTTTCCAAGACCTTGCCACAACAGAAGTCAGGCTCACTGGTCTATAATTTCCAGGATGGTCCCTAATCCCCTTTTTGAAAAGAGGGACAACATTTGCCATCCTCCAGTCTTCCAGCACTATACCTGTAGCTAACGACGACATGAAGATCAAAGCCAAAGGCTCTGCAATCTCCTCTCTAGCCGCCCAGAGAATCCTAGGGTAAATCCCATCTGGCCCAGGGGACTTATCAATTTTCATACCCTCAAGATTCGCTAACACCTCCTCCTTATGAACCTCAATCTTGCCCAGTCTACAACCTGGTATCGCAGTATTCTCCCCGACAACATTGTCTTTCTCCTGCGTGAATACTGATGAAAAATACTTATTCAGTGTCTCTCCTATCTCCTCAGGCTCCACGCACAACTTCCCACTGCTATCTCTGACTGGCCCTAATCTTGCCCTAACCAATCTTTTATTATTTATATACCTGTAAAAAGCTTTAGGATTCTCCTTAATCCTATCCGCCAAAGTCTTCTCGTGAAAGATATAGATGGGTTGGTGAGATGGACAGAGTAGTGACAGATGGAATTTAACCCTGAAAATGTGAGATGATGCACTTTGGAAGGGTCAACAAGATGAAGGAGTACTCAATGAATGGCAGGACACGAGGAAGCTCAATGGAACAGAGGATCTTGCCTAGAAATCCCTAAAGATAGCAGAACAGTTAATAGGGTAGTTAAGAAGGTATATGGGATACTTGCCAGTATCAGTCGTGGCATAGAGTATCAGAGGAAAGATGTAATGGTGGAATTGTAGAGAATGCAGGTTTGGCCACATCTGGAGTTCTGTCTGGAGTTCTGGTCACTTCACTATAGAAAGAATGTGATAGCATGAGAGGAGGTATCATGGAAATTCACCAGGATGTTGCCTGGGATGCAACATTTGAGCTATAAGGAGAGACTGGATAGGCTAACTCTATTCTCTCGACATAGATGCTGTCTCCCATCCCTCAATAAGTCCCACCCACATTGGTCTCCCCCCCACAGATTCCACCCCGATTGGTCTGCCCCCCACAGGTCCCACCCTCATTTGTCTCTGCCCCACAGATCCCACCCCCATTGGCCACACCTACCAAAGGCCCTGTCCTCTGGCAGTGTCCAGTGGGCATTGCGTAGGTGCCAAGTTGGCATTATGAGTTTGGCATTGCCACAAGGGTACCGTCACCCTTGCCCTCAGTCTTCCCAAGGGACTTCAATGTTCTCCGGTTCCATTGGCGAGGCCAACACGACTCTTCCCCATTTGTGGAGAGCAGGTGTTTGGCCATCATGGCAAGTGAGCATGGATGTTTGAATGCCAGGATTGCTAAACACATTTTCAACACTATTTTAATAAATTTAAATAAATTAACCAGCTTTTCACCCATTTTTGGCAAGAAGCTGGATAAAAACAAATTATTGTGGATGGGGGAATCTGAAAACAAAAGAGAAAATGCTGGAAAATCTCAACAGGTCTGGCAGCATCTGTAAGGAGAGAAAGGAACTGACATTTCCAGTCCAGATGACCTTTTGTCAAAGCTAAAAAGCGTAGAAAATGGGAGATATTTTTACTGCAGGGGGTAGGAATGAAAGATGAGTCATAGCCATGAAACCAAGGGAAAAGACTACTAAAATCTGTCCATAAAGAGAATAAATGGCTTAACAGCAGAGAAACTGTAAGCTATGGCACATGGAGATGTGGGGTAGAAGGAGATGCTGACTGTGCAGGAAATCCGAATGTCGCAAAATTGTGCTGGTCACTAAAACAATTGCCATTCATGCTTTAAGGCTGATTTTATGGTATTTTCCACTACAGAATGGGTATAAAGCAGCGATAAAATTCCACCCTGTGTCTGTATGACTGTATGGGGGCAATTTTACCATCATGTTGCATCTTTTTTCGGGTGTGATGTAGTGGTAAAATGAGGCATAAAGTGCTTTGCACGATTGGCAGTAGCTTTTGCGACCAGTGCCATTTTTCGAATGCTGGATTTCCAGCACAGTTGGCCTCTCGCCACAAGTGGGTGTGAGGCAGGTTAATATATTGAAACTTACGTAAAGAAGCATTAATGTGTCATCACCAAGCCTGGCGCTCAATCGTGTGGGCTCGTCCCGCCCTTTATGAGCTGGCCAGGAGAGATTCTTGCTGGCAAGGAATAGAAATTCCATGAATGGGGAACAGTCAACTTAGCCTTACCGGTGGAACAGGAGCCATTCAGGTTCCCCTGTGGAGGCTGAGGGATGTCCCTTGGGCAGTGCTAGCTGGACATCTGGGCAGTGTCAGGTGGAAGGGCTAGTGGGGGTGGCTGGGAATAGTTGGGGGGTGGAGCTAATATGGAAGGGCTAATGGAGAGGGGCTAATGGGAATGGAGGCCCACTGTCACTCTGCAGTGATTAGTGGAGGAGAGAGGTGGGGGGTGGTGCCTGCAGGCAGTCTGCAGCAATTGGCGTGGGAGGGCAGCGTGGTTGTGATCATTAGGGGAGGGAGGGGGTCTGTGGTCTGGGTAGCGGTAGGGAAGGGAGGGGGTCTGCGGTCTGGGCAGCGGTGGGGGAGGGAGGTCAGCGAGGATTTTATCTCAGGCCATGGGCTCCCTCAATTGCAGGGGGAGGGAGCTGTTTCAGGCAGCTTAGCAATAGCAGGGGTCTCTTTGTCAGACCCATGCTGTTCCTAATGCGCAGGTTTCTGGCACATTAAACCCCACCCACAGGCTTCAGAAACAGGTTCGCTCAGAATTTTGCAGGCAAACTTTATGTGTGTGTGTGTGTGTGTGTGTGTGTGTGTGTGTGTGGAGGAGGGTGGGGGGGGAGTGGGGAGGGCCTGAAAACACGCCCAAACAGTGGATCTGAAACTCTCCCAGTTTCAACTCTGCCAGGCACTTAGTCAAAAAATGGTAAAATCAGCTTCTATGATTGTAAACTGGATCATATTGAGAAAAACAACTTTCTTTGGAGACAAGAACTGAACACATATTGCCATTTCGCATGAGCTCGCCGCCACCTTATCAATGATGATTAGATATAGCCAACAAATTCTGGCTTTGCTAGCAATCCCGTGAATGAATAAATAAATAAAAATGAGCAAGAAAAAGCAAGATTCTGAAATGACAGCATGTGGTTATGCAGTGTTCCTTCCACTGTTGCTTTTTCTAATACAGCAGTTGGCTCTAATGAATAATTTTGCTCAGAATAATTCTATGTGTGGAGAGACTGAGCAAAGAGTTGTGGCAGTTCTAGAGTGATCTTTTCAGTTTGTGAGTGAAATGTATTTTCATGGTGATATGGGGAATTCCTGTGAGCTACTTTCTTAAAGTGTCATTCCTGTCACTTGTTACAAAGGAATTTAATGTTACGATGTCCAATGTTTTCCATTTTACCAATAAAGGAAAATAAAGAACTAGCTAAAGAACATGGAGGGCCGAAGGGCCTGTATTGTGCTGTAATGTTCTATGCTGTATGCTCTATGACCCTTTGTTATAGAACATAGAACATAGAACATTACAGCGCAGAACAGGCCCTTCGGCCTTCGATGTTGCGCCGACCAATTAGGAAAAAGCAATGACCCTCTAAAAAGCAATGACCCTCTAAAAAGCAATGACCCTCTTATATAAGTGAGTAAGACAGCCGATTGTACATAGCAAGATCCCGTGATGCATGGCAAATGGTATCCATGAAGTATGTTACGAATGGTGTTGGTTTGACCACAGAGAGGTTCATGAAAGTTGCCTGTAATCGTTTGGCTGCTGAACTTTTGTCATTTCCTGTGCAGAATAATTAGTTTGATCTAGAATGTTTCTGTGTGTTTGAGTAACCATAATGCTTTGGTTTCTGTGTGATAGAGAGCTATTGGCTAATGTGCGTTCATAATCTGATGGATAAAGAATGTCGTCCATTTCAATTCCACTGATTGATGGATTTGAACTTTGCAGAATCAGGAGGAAAGAGTAATTTTCCTTTAAACCTAGCACTGCCCAGTATAATAAAACTTCCTATGATGTTGAGGAATGTTTTTCTCAAGCAGAATGAGAATAGACTGCTGCAAGGAAGGTTTGGGAAGCATTTGAGAAAAATTTTTTTGATTGAATGAGACTGATGATGTAAGCAAATAAAATAATACAACTTCTTAAACTATCTGTCTGACAATGAGTTCGCTGACATTTACCTGTGAATGATTGAATTTTTTAGTAATTCAATTAGTTACGTAATGCTCCTTCCAGACTCTGTGCCTTTGTGTAAATTCAATATAATAAATGGCAGACTTTTTCCTGTTGCAAGACCAGATGGTTCCCAGAATCAATGAAACATACAGGAAACTTCAGTTATTTCGTGGTTATTTAAGATTTTCCAACAAGGCAGCAAGCCTGCTGTCGACCAGAAGATATACAAATGCTTTGATAGACAAATCTTTTGCTTATTTTGTCTTCTGAGGCATGGTATGAAACCAGTGATAAATCTAAAATTTCCACATGGTTGTAAGTGTAACAGGTATCATTGGAACATTGAATTTTAGTGTTGATAACTTAATGTCTAGCGTTCCATTGTACAAACTGGAAATAATGCCATACATCCCATTGATTTTATCTAGAACTGATCCTGCCACTTTCATTTAACTTCAAATTCCGACTGTGGTGTTTTAATGTTCAGTGGATTAAGGCTGAGTGCAGAGGAACATAATAGGTGGTACAGTGAAGAAGAAGTTTCTGGAGTAATTTCTATTCCAGTTTTTAGACAAATACATTGAGGATCAATGAGAGATCCGGCTATTCAAGACTGTTGTGGATAAAGAAAATTTGGAATGGGGACAAAAGATTTTAGTAAAATAAGACACAGCCAGTCCCAGGAAGACTGGGAACAGATATTAGTAGAAAAACCTACAGAAGAGCAGTGGGGGGTGGGGGGGGGGGAAGCCATTCAGAAAGGAAATGCTGAGAGTCCAAGCCCAGAACGTTCCATTTAGGGTAATAGATAGAAATAATAAGCCCAGGAAACTACCTGCATCAACCTGAAATAACCATCACCGAATCCAGGAGAATGTCTCCATCAATCTGGAATAATTATCACTGAATCCAGGAGACCGTCTCCATCAACCTCATTATTCATCATGGAGTTCGGTTACAAGTGGTGTACCTCAGGGATCTGTTTTGGGGCCCCTGCTGTTTGTAATTTTTATAAATGATCTGGATGAGGGTATTGAAGAATGGATTAGTAAATTTGCGGACGACACCAAAGTCGGAGGAGTGGTAGATAGTGAAGAGGGGTGTTATAGTTTGCGGAGAGCCTTGGACAAGTTGCAGAGCTGGGCCAAGAGGTGGCAAATGGAGTTTAATGCGGAAAAGTGTGAGGCAATTCACTTTGGCAGGAATAACAAATATATAGAGTATAGGGCTAATGGTAGGACTCTTAATAGTGTTGATGAACAGAGGGATCTCGGTGTATATGTGCATAGATCCCTGAAAGTTGGCAATCAAGTCAATGAGGTTGTTAAGAAGGCACACGGAGTCTTGGCTTTTATTGGTAGGGGGATTGAATTTCGGAGCCGCAACGTCATGTTGCAACTGTACAAAACTCTAGTGCGGCCGCACTTGGAGTATTGTGTGCAGTTCTGGTCCCACATTATAAGAAAGATGTGGAGGCATTGGAGAGGGTACAGAGGAGGTTTACCAGGATGTTGCCTGGTATGGAGGGCAGGTCTTATGAGGAGAGGCTGAGGGATTTGAGGTTGTTTTCGTTCGAAAGTAGGAGGCTAAGAGGGGACCTTATTGAAACATATAAGATGATTAGAGGTTTAGATAGAGTGGACAGTGATAGCCTTTTTCCTCGGATGGAGAAAGCCAGCACGAGGGGACATAGCTTTAAATTAAGGGGTGGTAGTTATAGGACGGATGTCAGAGGTAGGTTCTTTACCCAGAGGGTGGTGAGGGTATGGAATGCCCTGCCTGCTGCAGTTGTAGATGCGCCAAGTTTGGGGGCATTTAAGAGGTTAGTAGATAAGTTTATGGATGAAAAGGGAATGGTTTAGGTTAGACAGTCATTGCTTTTTCTTAATTGGTCAGCGCAACATCGAAAGCCGAAGGGCCTGTTCTGTGCTGTAATGTTCTATGTAACCTGGAATAACCATAAAATCCAGGAGACTATCTCTATCAACCTGGGATAATGATTACCGAATCCAGGAGACCGTCCCCATCAACCTGGAATAACCATCACAGAATCCAGGAGACTGTCTCCATTACTCTGGATTAACCATCACTGAATCCAGGAGACCGTCTCCATTACCCTGGAATAACCATCACCGAATCCAGGAGACTGTCTCCATTACCCTGGAATAACCATCACCGAATCTAGGAGACTGTCTCCATTACCCTGGAATAACCATCACCGAATCCAGGAGACTGTCTCCATCAACCTGGAATATCCATCACCGAATCCAGGAGACCGTCTCCATTACCCTGGAATAACCATCACCGAATCCAGGAGACTGTCTCCATTATCCTGGAATAACCATCACCGAATCCAGGAGACCGTCTCCATTACCCTGGAATTACCATCACCGAATCCAGGAGACTGTCTCCATTATCCTGGAATAACCATCACTGAATCCAGGAGACTGTCTCCATTACCCTGGAATAACCATCACTGAATCCAGGAGACTGTCTCCATCAACTTGGAATAACCATCACCGAATCCAGGAGACTGTCTCCATTACCCTGGAATAACCATCACCGAATCCAGGAGACTGTCTCCATTACCCTGGAATAATTTGGTGATTTGGGAACTGGTATTTCAGAGCGGTGATGTTTTAGTGACTGGGGGCTGGTATTTGAGAGTGGTGATGTTTTGGTGATTCGGGAGGTGGTATTTGAGAGTGATGATGTTTTGGTGATTGGGAGCTGGTATTTGAAAGTGCTGATGTTTTAGTGATTGGGAGCTGGTATTTGAGAGTGATGACGTTTTGGCAATGGGTAGCTGGTATTTGAGAGTGGTGATGTTGTGGTGATTGGGTGCTTGTATTTGAGAGTGATGATGTTTTGGTGATGGGTAGCTGGGATTTGAGAGTGGTGATATTTTGGTGATTGGGGGCTGGTATTTGAGAATGGTGATGTTTTGGTGATTGGGAGCTGGTATTTGAGAGCGGTGATGTTTTGGTGATTTGGGAGCTGGTATTTAAGAGTGATGATGTTTTGGTGATCGGAAGCTGGAATTTGAGTGTGCTGATGTTTTGGTAATTCGGGAGTTGGTATTTGAGAGCGGTGATGTTTTGGTGATCGGGAGCTGGTATTTGAGAGTGGTGATGTTTTGGTGATGGGGGCTGATATTTGAGAGTGATGATGTTTTGGTGATTCGGGAATTAGTATTTGAGAACGGTGATGTTTTGGTGATTCGGGAGTTGTTCATTTGAGAACGGTGATGTTTTGGTGATTTGGGAGTTGATATTTGAGAGAGGTGATGTTTTGTTGATGGGGGCTGGTATTTGAGAATGGTAATGTGTTGATGGTCCGCGAGTTGGTATTTGAGAGTGGTGGTGTTTTGGTGATTCGGAAGTTGGTATTTGAGAGTGGTGATGTTTTGGTGATTCTGGAGCTGGTATTTGAGAGTGGTGAAGTTTTGTGATGGGGGTCTGGTATTTGAGAGAACATAGAACGTAGAACAATACAGCACAAACAGGCCCTTCGGCCCACGAGTTGCGCTGATCACATGTACCAATCCACAGACCTATCTATAACCCCCTATCCTATTCTTTTCCATATACTCATCCAGAAGCCTTTTAAAAAACCCCAGCGGGTTTGCCTCAACAATCTGCGACGGCAGTTGGTTCCATTCACTCACCATCCTCTGAGTGAAAAACGCACCCCTGACATCTCCTTTGTATTTGCTTCCCTGCACCTTAAATCTGTGTCCTCTCGGAGTGACCATTTCAGCTCGGGGAAATAGTCTCTGAGAGTCCACCCTATCTATTCCTCTCAACATTTTATAAACCTCTATCAGGTCGCCTCTCAACCTACGTCTCTCCAGTGAGAAGAGTCCCAGCTCCCTCAACCTATGTTCATAAGGCCTGCCTCCCAATCCAGGCAGCATCCTTGTTAATCTCCTCTTAACTCTCTCAATAGCCTCTACATCCTTCCTATAATGAGGCGACCAGAACTGCGTGCAATACTCCAACTGGGGTCTGACAAGAGTCTTACAGAGCTGCATCATTACCTCCTGACTCCTAAACTCTATTCCTCGATTAATGAAGGCCAGTACACCGTACGCCTTCTTGACCACTTCCTCCACCTGCGAGGCCGATTTAAGAGTTCTATGGACCCGGACCCCGAGATCCTTCTGCTCTACAACACGGCTAAGACTTCTACTCCTTATTTTGTACTCCTTCATCCCATTATTCCTGCCAAAATGGACCACTACACATTTATCCGCGTTCAAGTCCATCTGTCACTTCTCTGCCCAGTCTTGCATCCTGTCTATGTCCCGCTGCAACTTTTGGCATCTCTCCAGACCGTCCACAACACCACTGACCTTTGTATCGTCGGCAGCTGGTATTTGAGGGTGGTGATGTTTTGATGATCCGGGAGTTAGAACATAGAACATAGAACATTACAGCACAGAACAGGCCCTTCGGCCTTCGATGTTGCGTCGACCAATATAAAAAGCAATGCCCCTCCAAACTAAACCATTCCCTTCTCTTCCATATACTTATCAACTAACCTCTTAAACGCCACCAAACTTGGCGCATCTACAACTGCTGCAGGCAGGGCATTCCACTCCCGAACCACCCTTTGGGTAAAGAACCTACCTCTGATATCCGTCCTATAACTATCACCCCTTAATTTAAAGCTGTGTCCCCTCGTGCTAGCTTTCTCCATCCTAGGAAAAAGGCTATCACTGTCCACCCTATCTAAACCTCTAATCATCTTATATGTTTCGATCAGGTCCCCTCTTAGCCGCCTCCTTTCTAACGAAAACAACCTCAAATCCCTCAGCCTCTCTTCATAAGACCTGCCCTCCATACCAGGCAACATCCTGGTAAACCTCCTCTGTACCCTCTCCAATGCCTCCACATCTTTCTTATAATGTGGGGACCAGAACTGCACACAATACTCCAAGTGCGGCCGCACTAGAGTTTTGTACAGTTGCAACATGACGTTGCGGCTCCGAAATTCAATCCCCCTACCAATAAAAGCTAAGACTCCATATGCCTTCTTAACAACCTTCTCGACTTGACTGCCTACTTTCAGGGATCTATGCACATACACACCAAGATCCCTCTGTTCATCAAGACTACTAAGAATCCTACCATTAGCCCTATACTCTACACATTTATTATTTCTGCCATAGTGCATTACCTCACACTTTTCCACATTAAACTCCATTTGCCACCTCTCGGCCCAGCTCTGCAACTTGTCCAAGTCCCTCTGCAAACTATAACACCCCTCTTCACTATCTACCACTCCACCGACTTTAGTGTCATCTGCAAATTTACTAATCCATCCTTCAATACCCTCATCCAGATCATTTATAAAAATTACAAACAGCAGGGGCCCCAAAACAGACCCCTGAGGCACACCACTTGTCACCGAACTCCACGATGAATATCTCCCATCAACCACCACCCTCTGTCTTCTATCTGCTGGCCAATTCCTAATCCAATTAGCTAAATCACCCTCTATCCCATACATCTGCATTTTCTGCAGAAGTCTTCCATGGGCCACCTTATCAAACGCCTTACTAAAGTCCATATATACCAGATCAACCGCCTTACCCCCATCCACCTCTTTAGTCACTTTTTCAAAAAACTCAATGAGGTTAGTAAGGCACGACCTACCCTTCACAAAACATGCTGACTATCCCCAATCAATTCATTTCTCTCTAAATAACTATAAATCCTATCCCTAATAATTCTCTCCAATATTTTGCCCACAAAGTTGGTATTTGAGAATGGTGATATTTTGGTGATTCTGGAGCTGGTATTTGAGAGTGGTGATGTTTTGGTGATTGGGAGCTGGTATTTGAGAGTGGTGATGTTTTAGTGATTGGGAGCTGGTATTTGAGAGTGGTGATGTTTTGGTAATGGGGGCTGATATTTGAGAGTGGTGATGTTTTAGTGACTGGGAGCTGGTATTTGAGAGTGGTGATGTTTTGGTGATTCGGGAGGTGGTATTTGAGAGTGATGATGTTTTGGTGATGGGTAGCTGGTATTTGAGAGTGGTGATGTTTTGGTGATTGGGATCTTGTATTTGAGAGTGGTGATGCTTGGGTGATTTGCGAGCTTGTATTTGAGAGTGGTGATGTTTTGGTGATTGGGGAACTAGTATTTGAGAGTGGTGATGTTTTGGTGATGGCGGCTGATACTTGAGAGTAGTGATGTTTTGATGATTTGGGAGTTGGTGTTTGAGAGCGGTGATGTTTTGGTGATTTGGGAGCTGGTATTTAAGAGCGGTGATGTTTTGGTGATTGGGGAGCTAGTATTTGAGAGTGGTGATGTTTTGGTGATGGGGGCTGATATTTGAGAGTGGTGATGTTTTGGTGATTTGGGAGTTGGTATTTGAGAGCGGTGATGTTTTGGTGATCGGGGGCTGGTCTTTGAGAGAGATGGTGATTTGGTGATGGGTAGCTGGTATTTGAGAGTGATGATATTTTGGTGATTGGGAGCTGATATTTGAGAGTCGTGATGTTTTGGTGTTTTGGGAGCTGGTATTTAAGGGTGGTGATGTTTTGGTGATTGGGAGCTGGTATTTGCGAGCGGTGATGTTTTGGTGATTTGGGAGCTGGTATTTAAGAGTTGTGATGTTTTGGTGATTGGGAGCTGGTATTTGAGAGTGCTGATGTTTTGGTGATTCGGGAGTTGGTATTTGAGAGCGGTGATGTTTTGGTGAATGGGGGCTGGTATTTGAGAGTGGTGATGTTTTGGTGATGGGGAGCTGACATTTGCGAGTGGTGATGTTTTGGTGATGGGGGCTGATATTTGAGAGTGATGATGTTTTGGTGATTCGGCAGTTGGTATTTGAGAACGGTGATGTTTTGGTGATTTGGGAGTTGGTATTTGAGAGCGGTGATGTTTTGGTGATCGGGGGCTGGCTTGTGAGAGTGGTGATGTTTTGGTGATGGGGAGCTGGTATTTAAGAGGGGTGATGCTTTGGTGATTCAGGAGTTGGTATTGGGAATGGTGATATTTTGGTGATTCAGGAGTTGGTATTTGAGAGCAGTGATGTTTTACTGGTCGAGGGCTGGTATTTGAGAGTGGTGATGTTTTGGTGATCTGGGTGTTGGTATTTGAGAGTGGTGATGTTTTGGTGATTCGGGAGTTGTGTATTTGAGAGTGGTGATGTTTTGGTGATTTGGGAGTTGTGTATTTGAGAGCGGTGATGTTTTGGTGATTCGGGAGTTGTGTATTTGAGAACGGTGATGTTTTGGTGATTTGGGAGTTGGTATTTGAGAGCGGTGATGTTTTGGTGATTGGGGGCTGGTATTTGAGAGCGGTGATGTTTTGTTGATGGGGGCTGGTATTTGAGAGTGGTAATGTCTTGATGATCTGGGAGTTGGTATTTGAGAGTGATGGTGTTTTGGTGATTCGGGAGTGGGTATTTGAGAGTTGTGATGTTTTGGTGATTCTGGAGCTGGTATTTGAGAGTGGTGATGTTTTGGTGATGGGGGTCTGGTATTTGAGAGAACATAGAACATAGAACAATACAGCACAAACAGGCCCTTCGGCCCACGAGTTGCGCCGATCACATCTACCAATCCACAGACCTATCTATAGCCCCCTATCCTATTCTTTTCCATATACTCATCCAGAAGTCTTTTAAAAGACCCCAGTGAGTTTGCCTCAACAACCTCCGACGGCAGTCGATTCCATTCACTCACCACCCTCTGAGTGAAAAACCTACCCCTGACATCTCCTTTGTATTTGCTTCCCTGCACCTTAAATCTGTGTCCTCTCGTAGTGACCATTTCAGCTCGGGGGAATAGTCTCTGAGAGTCCACCCTATCTATTCCTCTCAACATTTTATAAACCTCTATCAGGTCGCCTCTCAACCTACGTCTCTCCAGTGAGAAGAGTCCCAGCTCCTCAACCTATCTTCATAATGCCTGCCTCCCAATCCAGGCAGCATCCTTGTAAATCTCCTCTGCACTCTCTCAATAGCCTCTACATCCTTCCTATAGTGAGGCGACCAGAATTGCGCACAATACTCCAACTGGGGTCTGACAAGAGTCTTACAGAGCTGCATCATTACCTCCTGACTCCTAAACTCTATTCCTCGATTAGTGAAGGCCAGTACACTGTACGCCTTCTTGACCACTTCCTCCACCTGCGAGGCCGATTTAAGAGTTCTGTGGACCCGGACCCCGAGATCCTTCTGCTCTACAACACAGCTAAGACTCCTACCCCTTATATTGTACTCCTTCATCCCATTATTCCTGCCAAAATGGACCACTGCACATTTATCCGCGTTCAAGTCCATCTGCCACTTCTCTGCCCAGTCTTGCATCCTGTCTATGTCCCGCTGCAACTTTTGGCATCTCTCCAGACCATCCACAACAGCAGCGACCTTTGTATTATAGGGAGCTAGTATTTGAGAGTGGTGATGTTTTGGTGATTCAGGAGTTGGTATTTGAGAGTGATGATGTTTTGGTTATGGGTAGCTGGTATTTGAGAGTGGTGATGTTTTGGTGATTGGGAGCTTGTATTTGAGAGTGATGATGTTTTGGTAATGGGTAGCTGGTATTTAAGAGTGGTGATGTTTTGGTGATTGGGGACTGGTATTTGAGAGAGATGATGATTTGGTGATGGGTAGCTGGTATTTGAGAGTGGTGATGTTTTGGTGATCCGGGGGCTGGTATTTGAGAGTGGTGACGTTTTGGTGATTTGGGAGCTGGTATTTGAGAGTGGTGACGTTTTGGTGATTTGGGGGCTGGTATTTGAGAGTGGCGATGTTTTGGTGATTAGGAGATTGTATGTGAGAGTGATGATGTTTTGGTGATTTGGGGCTTGTACTTGAGAGTGGAATGTTATGTTTTGGTGATTTGGGTGCTGGTATATGAGAGTGATGATGTTTTGGTAATGGGTAGCTGGTATTTAAGAGTGGTGATGTTTTGGTGATTGGGGACTGGTATTTGAGAGAGATGATGATTTGGTGATGGGTAGCTGGTATTTGAGAGTGGTGATGTTTTGGTGATCCGGGGGCTGGTATTTGAGAGTGGTGACGTTTTGGTGATTTGGGAGCTGGTATTTGAGAGTGGTGACGTTTTGGTGATTTGGGGGCTGGTATTTGAGAGTGGCGATGTTTTGGTGATTAGGAGATTGTATGTGAGAGTGATGATGTTTTGGTGATTTGGGGCTTGTACTTGAGAGTGGAATGTTATGTTTTGGTGATTTGGGTGCTGGTATATGAGAGTGATGATGTTTCGCTGATTGGTGAGCTGGTATTTGAGAGTGGTGATGTTTTGTTGATGGGGGCTGATATTTAAAAGTGTGATGTTTTGGTGATTGGGAGCTTGTATTTGAGAGTGGAATGTGATGTGTTGGTAATTCGGGAGCTGATATTTGTGAGTGGTGATGTTTTGGTGATTCGGGAGCTTGTATTTGAGAGTGATTATGTTTTGGTGGTTTGCTAGCTGGTATTTGAGAGTGGTGATGTTTTGGTGATGGGGGCTTGTATTTGAGAATGGAATGTGATGTTTTATAGAACATAGAACATAGAACATAGAACAATACAGCACAGAACAGGCCCTTCGGCCTTCGATGTTGTGCCGACCAAAATAAAAAGCAATGCCCCTCCTAACTAAACCATTCCCTTCTCATCCATATCCTTATCAACTAACCTCTTCAACGCCACCAAACTTGGCGCATCTACAACAGCTGCAGGCAGGGCATTCCACTCCCTAATCCCTCTTTGAGTAAAGAACCTACCTCTGATATCCTTCCTATAACTCATACCCCTTAATTTAAAGCTGTGTCCCCTCGTGCTAGCTTTCTCCATTCTAGGAAAAAGGCTATCACTGTCCACCCTATCTAAACCTCTAATCATCTTATATGCTTCAATAAGATCCCCTCTTAGCCGCCTCCTTTCTAACGAAAACAACCTCAAATCCTTCAACCTCTCTTCATAGGACCTGCCCTCCATACCATGCAACATCCTAGTAAACCTCCTCTGTACCCTCTCCAATGCCTCCACATCTTTCTTATAATGTGGCGACCAGAACTGCACACAATACGCCAAGTGCGGCCGCACTAGAGTTTTGTACAGCTGCAACATGATGCTGCGGCTCCTAAATTCAATCCCCCTACCAATAAAAGCTAAGACTCCATAAGCCTTCTTAACAACTTTATCCACTTGACTGCCTACTGTCAGGGATCTATTGACACATACACCAAGATCCTTCTGTTCCTCAACACTATTAAGAGCCCTACCATTAGCCCTATACTCTACACATTTATGTTTCCTGCCAAAGTGCATTACCTCACACTTTTCCACATTAAACTCCATTTGCCACCTCTCGGACCAGCTCTGCAACTTGTCCAAGTCACTCTGTAAACTAAAACACCCCTCTTCACTATCTACCACACCACCAACTTTAGTATCATCTGCAAATTTACTGATCCATCCCTCAATACCCTCATCCAGATCATTTATAAAAAGTACAAACAGCAGGGGCCCCAAAACAGACCCCTGAGGCACACCACTTGTCACCGAACTCCACGATGAATATCTCCCATCAACCACCACCCTCTGTCTTCTATCTGCCAGCCAATTTCTAATCCAATTAGCTAAATCAACCTCTATTCCACACATCTGCATTTTCTGTAGAAGTCTTCCATGGGCCACCTTATCAAAAGCCTTACTAAAGTCCATATATACTACATCAACCGCCTTACCCCCATTTTGGTGATTCGGGGGCTAGTATTTGAGAGTTGTGGCATTTTGGTGACTGGGAGCTGGTATTTGAGGGCGGTGATGTTTTGGTGATGGGGAGCTGGTGTTTGAGAGTGGTGATGTTTTGGTGATTCAGGAGCTGGTATTTGAGAGCGGTGATGTTTTGGTGATGGGGAGCTGGTGTTTGAGAGTGGTGATGTTTTGGTGATTCAGGAGCTGGTATTTGAGAAATGTGATGTTTTGGTGATGGGGAGCTGGTGTTTGAGAGTGGTGATGTTTTGGTGATTCAGGAGCTGGTATTTGAGAAATGTGATGTTTTGGTGATGGGGAGCTGGTATTTAAGAGTGGTGAGGTTTTGGTAATGGGGCTGATATTTAAGAGTGGTGATGTTTTGGTGATGGGGGGTTTGTATTTGAGAGTGGAATGTGATGTTTTGGTAATTTGGGTGCTGGTATTTGTGGGTGGTGATGATTTGGTGATTGGGGGCTTCCATTTGAGAGTGGAATGTGATGTTTTGGCAATACGAAGCTCACATTTGAGAGAGGTGATGTTTTGGTGATACGGGAGCCGGTATTTGAGAGTGGCAATGTTTTGGTGATGGGGGGCTGATATTTAAGGGTGATGATGTTTTGGTGATTGGGAGCTGGTATTTGAGAGTGGTGATGTTTTGATGATTCAGGAGCTGGCATTTGAGAGTGGTGATGTTTTGGTGATTCGGGAGCCGGTATATGAGAGTGGAGACATTTTGGTGATGGGGGCTGATATTTGAGAGTGGTGATGTTTTGGTGATTTTGGAGCTGGTATTTGGGAGTGGTGATGTTTTGGTGATTCGGGAACTGGCATTTGAGAGTGGTGATGTTTTGGTGATACGGGAGCTGGTATTTGAGAGTGGTGATGTTTTGGTGATTCGGGAGCTGGTATTTGAGAGTGGTGATGTTTTGGTGATTGGGGGCTTGTATTTGGGAGTGGAATGTGATGTTTTGTCGGTTCTGGAGCTGGCATTTGAGAGTGGTGATATTTTGGTGGTGGGGGCTGATATTTAAGAGTGGTGATGTTTTGGTGATTTGGGAGCTACTATTTGAGAGTGGTGATGTTTTGGTGATACGGGAGCTGGTATTTGAGAGTTGTGATGTTTTGGTGATTCGGGAGCTGGTGATGGGGGCTGATATTTAAAAGTGGTGATGTTTTGGTGATGGGGGCTGATATTTAAGAGTGATGATGTTTTGGTGATTCAGGAACTGGCATTTGAGAGTGGTGATGTTTTGGTGATTTGGGAGCTACTAGTTGAGAGTGGTGATGTTTTGGTGATACAGGAGCTGGTATTTAAGAGTTGTGATGTTTTGGTGATGGAGAGCTGGTATTTGTGAGTGACGATATTTTGGTGAATAGGCTGATATTTAAGGGTGATGATGTTTTGGTGATTGGGAGCTGGCATTTGAGAGTGGTGATGTTTTGGTGATTGGGAGCTGGCATTTGAGAGTGGTGATGTTTTCGTGATTTGGGAGCCAGTATTTGAGAGTGGTGACATTTTGGAGATGGGAGCTGATATTTGAGAGTAGTGATGTTTTGGTGATTTTGGAGTTGGTATTTGAGAGCGGTGATGTTTTGGTGATTCGGGAACTGGCATTTGAGAGTGGTGATCTTTTGGTGATTCGGGAGCTGGTATTCGAGAGTGGTGATGTTTTGATGCTTGGGGGCTGGTATTTGTGAGTGGTGATGTTTTGGTGATTGGGACTTGTATTTGAGAGTGGAATGTTATGTTTTGGTGATTTGGGGGCTGGTGTATGAGAGTGATGATGTTTCGGTGATTGGCGAACTGGTATTTGAGAGTGGTGATGTTTTGGTGATGGGAGCTGATGTTTAAAAGTGTGATGTTTTGGTGATTGGGGGCTTGTATTTGAGAGTGGATTGTGATGTGTTGGTAATTCGGGGGCTGATATTTGTGGGTGGTGATGTTTTGGTGATTCGGGAGCTTGTATTTGAGAATGGAATGTGATGTTTTGGTGATTCGGGGGCTAGCATTTGAGAGTTGTGGTGTTTTGGTGACTAGGAGCTGGTATTTGAGAGTGGTGATATTTTGGTGATGGGAGCTGGTGTTTGAGAGTGGTGATGTTTTAGTAATTCGGGAGCTGGTATTTGTGCGTGGTGATGTTTTGGTGATTCATAGAACATAGAATATAGAACATTACAGCGCAGAACAGGCCCTTCGGCCTTCGATGTTGCGCCGACCAATTAGGAAAAAGCAATGACCCTCTAACCTAAACCATTCCCTTTTCATCCATAAACATATCTACTAACCTCTTAAACACCACCAAACTTGGTGCATCTACAACTGCAGCAGGCAGGGCATTCCATACCCTTACCACCCTCTGGGTAAAGAACCTACCTCTGACATCCATCCTATAACTACCACCCCTTAATTTAAAGCTATGTCCCCTCGTGCTAGCTTTCTCCATCCTAGGAAAAAGGCTATCACTGTCCACCCTATCTAAACCTCTAATCATCTTATATGTTTCAATAAGGTCTCCTCTTAGCCGCCTTCTTTCTAACGAAAACAACATCAAATCCCTCAGCCTCTCTTCATAAGACTGCCCTCCATACCAGGCAACATCCTGGTAAACCTCCTCTGTACCCTCTCCAATACCTCCACATCTTTCTTATAATGTGGGGACCAGAACTGCACACAATACTCCACGTGCAGCCGCACTAGAGTTTTGTACAGCTGCAACATGATGTTGCGGCTCCGAAATTCAATCCCCCTACCAATAAAAGCTAAGACTCCATATGCCTTCTTAACAACCTTATCGACTTGACTGCCTACTTTCAGGGATCTATTGACACATACACCAAGATCCTTCTGTTCCTCAACACTATTAAGAGCCCTACCATTAGCCCTATACTCTACACATTTATTGTTCCTGCCAAAGTGCATTACCTCACACTTTTCCACATTTAACTCCATTTGCCACCTCTCGGCCCAGCTCTGCAACTTGTCCAAGTCTCTCTGCAAACTATAATACCCCTCTTCACTATCTACCACTCCTCCGACTTTGGTGTCATCTGCAAATTTACTAATCCATCCCTCAATACCCTCATCCAGATCATTTATAAAAATTACAAACAGCAGGGGCCCCAAAACAGATCCCTGAGATACTCCACTAGTAGCCTAACTCCACGATGAATATCTTCCATCAACCACTCCCCTCTGTCTTCTATCAGCTAGCCAATTCCTAATCCAATTAGCTAAATCACTCTCAATCCCATACATCTGCATTTTCTGCAGATTCCATGGGCCACCTTATCGAACGCTTTACTAAAGTCCATATATACCGCATCAACTGCCTTACCCCCATCCACCTCTTTGGTCACTTTTTCAAAAAACTCAATAAGATTAGTAAGGCACGACCTACCCTTCACAAAACCATGCTAACTGTCCCTAATCAATTCATTTCTCTCTAAATAACGATAAATCCTATCCCTAATAATTCTTTGCCCACAACAGAAGTAAGACTCACCGGCCTATAATTCCCCGGAAAGTCTCTCTTCCCCTTCTTGAACAAAGGGACCACATTCGCTATCCTCCAGTCTTTCGGCACTATACCTGTAACCAACAATGACCTGAAGATCAGAGCCAGAGGCTCTGCAATTGCCTCTCTCACCTCCCAGAGAATCCTAGGGTCAATCTCGTCCGGCCCAAGGCACTTATCGAACTTCAAACCCTCAAGAATATCTAGCACAATCTCCTTATCTACTTCAATACTTTCCAGTTTGCAACCCTGTATCCCAGTGTTCTCCATAACTACATTTACATCTCCCTGTGTGAATACCGAAGAGAAATATTTGTTCAGTGCCTCTCCAATCTCTTCAGGCTCCACGCACAACTTCCCACTGCTGTCTCTGACTGGCCTAATCTTGCCCTAACCAATCTTCTATTCTTAACATATCTAAAGAAAGCTTTAGGATTCTCCTTGATCCTATCAGCCAAAGTCTTCTCGTGTCCTCTTTTAGCTCTCCTCAACTCACTCTTTAGCTCCCTCCTGGCTAATCTATAGCTATCCATTGCACTAACTGAGCCTTCAAGCCTCATCATGACATCAGCCTCCTTTTCCCTTTTAACCAGCAAATTAACTTTTTAGTACACCATGGTTCCCTTACTCGACCATTTCCTCCTTGCCTGACACGGACATACTTATCAAGGACTCGCAGTCGCTGCTCCTTGAATAAGCTCCACATTTCAGATGTTCCCAGTCTCTGTAGTTTCCTAGTCCAACCTATGCACCCTAATTCCCTCCTTATGGCCTCATAATTACCATTCGCCCAGCTATAACTACTGCCCCCATCTTCATGCCTATCCCCATCCATCACTAAGGTGAACATAACCGAATTGTGGTCACTATCACCAAAATTTTCACCAACTTCCAAGCCTAACACCTGGTCTGGCTCATTGCCCAGCACCAAATCTAATGTAGCCTCACCTCTAGTTGGTCTATCTACATACTGAGTCAAAAAACCTTCCTGCACACCTTGTACAAAAACTGACCCCTCTAATGTTTATTAATGCTTTTTATTTTGGTCGGCACAACATCGAAGGCCGAAGGGCCTGTTCTGTGCTGTATTGTTCTAATGTGCTAGAGGTATAGCTATTCCAATCAATATTAGTAAAGTTAAAGTCCCCTATAACAATTATTCTTACTTTCACTCCTGTCCAGGATCGACTTTGCAATCCTTTCCTCTACCTCTCTAGAACTTTTAGGAGGTCTATAAAAGACTCCCAACAGGGTGACCTCTCCTCTCCTGTTTCTAATCTCAGCCCATACTACCTCAACAGACACGTCCTCATCAACTTCCTTTTTGTCACTGTGATACAGTCTTTGACTAATAATGCCACTCCTTCCCCCCTTCTACCTCCATCTCTACTCCGACTGAAGCATTTGAACCCCGGAACCTGCAACAACCATTGCTGTCCCTGCTCTATCCATGTCCATTCTATCAAATGGACATGGATTCTCTATCCATTCGGGAGCTGGTATTTGTGAGTGGAGATGTTTGGTGATGGGGAGCTCTGTATTTGAGAGTGCTGATGTTTTGGTGATTTGGGGCTTCTACTTCAGAGTGGAACATGATGATTTGGTGATTCAGGAGCTGGTATTTGAGAGTGGTGATGTTTTGGTGATTGGGAGCTGGTATTTGAGAGTGGTGATGTTTTGGTGATTGGGGGCTTGTATTTGGGAGTGGAATGTGATGTTTTGTCGGTTCTGGAGCTGGCATTTGAGAGTGGTGATATTTTGATGATGGGGGCTGATATATAAGAGTGGTGATGTTTTGGTGATGGGGGCTGATATTTAAGAGTGATGATGTTTTGGTGATTGGGGATTGGTATTTGCGAGTGGTGATGTTTTGGTCATGGGGAGCTCATATTTGAGAGTGGTGATGTTTTGGTGATGGGGGACTGGTGTTTAAGAGTGGTGATGTTTTGGTGATGGGGAGCTGGTATTTGTGAGTGGCGAGGTTTTGGTGAATAGGCTGATACTTAAGAGTGGTGTTGTTTTGGTGACTCGGGAGCTGGCATTTGCGGGTAGTGATGATTTGGTGATGGGAAGCTGATATTTGAGAGTGATGATATTTTGGTGATGGGGGCTGATATTTAAGGGTGATGATGTTTTGGTGATTGGGAGCTGGCATTTGAGAGTAGTGATGTTTTGGTGATTTGGGAGCCAGTATTTGAGAGTGGTGACATTTTGGTGACGGGGGCTGATATTTGAGAGTGGTGATGTTTTGGTGATTCGGGAGCCGGTATTTGAGAGCGGTGACATTTTGTTGATGGGGGCTGATATTTGAGACTGGTGATGTTTTGGTGATTTTGGAGTTGGTATTTGAGAGCGGTGATGTTTTGGTGATTCGGGAACTGGCATTTGTGAGTGGTGATCTTTTGGTGATTCGGGAGCTGGTATTCGAGAGTGGTGATGTTTTGATGCTTGGGGGCTGGTATTTGAGAGTGGTGATGTTTTGGTGATTGGGTCTTGTATTTGAGAGTGGAATGTTATGTTTTGGTGATTTGGGGGCTGGTGTATGAGAGTGATGATGTTTCGCTGATTGGCAAGCTGGTATTTGAGAGTGGTGATGTTTTGGTGATGGGGGCTGATATTTAAAAGTGTGATGTTTTGGTGATTGGGGGCTTGTATTTGAGAGTGATTATGTTTTGGTGATTTGCTAGCTGGTATTTGAGAGTGGTGATGTTTTGGTGATGGGGGCTTGTATTTGAGAATGGAATGTGATGTTTTGGTGATTCGGGGGCTAGTATTTGAGAGTTGTGGTGCTGTGGTGATTTTGGAGCTTGTATTTGAGAGTGGTGATGTTTTGGTGATTCGGGAGCTGGTATTTAAGAGTTGTGATGTTTTGGTGATGGGGAGCTGGTATTTGTGAGTGGCGATGTTTTGGTCAATAGGCTGATATTTAAGAGCAGTGTTGTTTTGGTGATTTGGGAGCTGGCATTTGCGGGTAGTGATGTTTTGGTGATGGGGAGCTGGTATTTGAGTGTGGTGATATTTTGGTGATGGGGTCTGATATTTAAGGGTGATGATGTTTTGGTGATTGAGAGCTGGCATTTGAGAATGGTGATGTTTTGGTGATTTGGGAGCCAGTATTTAAGAGTGGTGACATTTTGGTGACGGGGGCTGATATTTGAGAGTGGTGATGTTTTGGTGATTTTGGTGCTGGTATTTGAGAGTGGTGATGTTTTGGTGATTCGGGAGCTGGTATTTGAGAGTGGTGACATTTTGTTGATGGGGGCTGATATTTGAGATTGGTGATGTTTTGGTGATTTTGGAATTGGTATTTGAGAGTGGTGATGTTTTGGTGATTCGGGAACTGGCATTTGAGAGTGGTGATGTATTGATGATTTGGGAGTTGGTATTTGAGGGCGGTGATGTTTTGGTGATCGGGGGCTGATATTTGAGAGTGGTGATGTTTTGGTGATTTGGGAGTTGGTATTTGAGGGTGGTGATGTTTTGGTGATTGGGAACTAGGATTTGAGAGTGGTGATGTTTTGGTGATGGTGGCTGATATTTAAGAATGAACATAGAACATAGAACAATACAGCACAGAACAGGCCCTTCGGCCTTCGATGTTGTGCCGACCGAAATAAAAAGCAATGCCCCTCCAAACTAAACCATTCCCTTCTCTTCCATATACTTATCAATTAACCTCTTAAACGCCACCAAACTTGGCGCATCTACAACAGCTGCAGGCAGGGCATTCCACTCCCTAATCACTCTTTGAGTAAAGAACCTACCTCTGATATCCGTCCTATAACTCATACCCCTTAATTTAAAGCTGTGTCCCCTCGTGCTAGCTTTCTCCATCCTAGGAAAAAGGCTATCACTGTCCACCCTATCTAAACCTCTAATCATCTTATATGCTTCAATAAGATCCCCTCTTAGCCGCCTCCTTTCTAACGAAAACAACCTCAAATCCTTCAACCTCTCTTCATAGGACCTGCCCTCCATACCAGGCAACATCCTGGTAAACCTCCTCTGTACCCTCTCCAATGCCTCCACATCTTTCTTATAATGTGGCGACCAGAACTGCACACAATACTCCAAGTGCGGCCGCACTAGAGTTTTGTACAGTTGCAACATGATGCTGCGGCTCCTAAATTCAATCCCCCTACCAATAAAAGCTAAGACTCCATATGCCTTCTTAACAACTTTATCCACTTGACTGCCTACTTTCAGGGATCTATTGACACATACACCAAGATCCTCCTGTTCCTCAACACTATTAAGAGCCCTACCATTAGCCCTATACTCTACACATTTATTGTTCCTGCCAAAGTGCATTACCTCACACTTTTCCACATTAAACTCCATTTGCCACCTCTCGGCCCAGCTCTGCAACTTGTCCAAGTCACTCTGTAAACTAAAACACCCCTCTTCACTATCTACCACTCCACCGACTTTAGTGTCATCTGCAAATTTACTGATCCATCCCTCAATACCCTCATCCAGATCATTTATAAAATTACAAACAGCAGGGGCCCCAAAACAGACCCCTGAGGTACACCACTTGTCACCGAACTCCACGATGAATATCTCCCATCAACCACCACCCTCTGTCTTCTATCTGCAGCCAATTCCTAATCCAATTAGCTAAATCACCCTCTATTCCACACATCTGCATTTTCTGTAGAAGTCTTCCATGGGCCACCTTATCAAACGCCTTACTAAAGTCCATATATACTACATCAACCGCCTTACCCCCATCCACCTCTCTGGTCACTTTCTCAAAAAACTCAATGAGGTTAGTAAGGCATGACCTACCCTTCACGAAACCATGCTGACTATCCCCAATCAATTCATTTCTCTCTAAATAACTATAAATCCTATCCCTAATAATTCTCTCCAATACCTTGCCCACAACAGAAGTAAGACTCACTGGCCTATAATTCCCTGGAAGGTCTCTCTTCCCCTTCTTAAACAATGGGACCACATTCGCTATCCTCCAGTCCTCCGGAACCACACCCGTAACCAACGAGGACCTGAAGATCAGAGCCAGAGGCTCTGCAATCTCCTCTCTTGCCTCCCAGAGAATCCTAGGGTAAATCCCGTCCGGCCCAGGGGACTTATCCAACTTCAAACCCTCGAGAATTTCTAACACATCCTCCCTATCTACTACAATACTTCCCAATTTGCAACCCTGTACCTCAGTGCTCTCCATAGCTACATTTCCAGCACTCTGCGTGAATACCGAAGAGAAATATTTATTCAGTGCCTCACCAATCTCTTCAGGCTCCACGCACAACTTCCCACTGCTGTCTATGACTGGCCCTAATCTTGCCCTAACCAATCTTCTATTCTTAACATATCGAAAGAAAGCTTTAGGATTCTCCTTAATCCTATCAGCCAACATCTTCTCGTGTCCCCTCTTAGCTCTCCTCAATTCACTTTTTACCTCCTTCCTGGCTAATCTATAGCTATCCATTGCACTATCTGAGCCTTCAAGCCTCATCCTGACATAAGCCTCCTTTTTCTTCTTAACCAGCAAATCAACTTTTTCGTACACCAAGGCTCTCTTACTCGTCCATTTCCTCCCTGCCTGACAGGGACATACTTATCAAGGACTCGCAGCAGCTGCTCCTTGAATAAGCACCACATTCCAGATGTTCCCAGTCCCTGTAGTTTCCTAGTCCAATCTATGCACCCTAATTCTCTCCTGATGGCCTCATAATTACCCTTCCCCCAGCTATAACTACTGCCCCCAGCTTCATGCCTATCCCTGTCCATCACTAAGGTGAACGTA
The DNA here is from genome assembly GCA_024679065.1 of Sphyrna mokarran. Classification (NCBI taxonomy): domain Eukaryota; kingdom Metazoa; phylum Chordata; class Chondrichthyes; order Carcharhiniformes; family Carcharhinidae; genus Sphyrna; species Sphyrna mokarran. The sequence goes on from JAGIQG010000005.1 coordinate 5,281,593, forward strand.
ACCGAATTGTGGTCACTATCACCAAAATGTTCACTAACTTCCAAGCCTAACACCTGGTCTGGCTCATTGCCCAGCACCAAATCCAATGTAGCCTCACCTCTAGTTGGCCTATCTACATACTGAGTCAAAAAACCTTCCTGCACACTCTGTACGAAAACTGACCCCTCTAACGAGCTAGAGCTATAGCTATTCCAATCAATATTAGCAAAGTTAAAGTCCCCCATCACAATTACCCTACTACTTTCACTCCTAATCAGAATTGACTTCGCAATCCTTTCCTCAACCTCTCTAGAACTATTAGGAGGTCTGTAAAAGACTCCCAACAGGGTGACCTCTCCTCTCCTTTTCTAATCTCAGCCCAATGGTGATGTTTTGGTGATTGGGGGCTTGTAATTGAGAGTGGAATGTGATGTTTGGTGATTAAAGTGTTTTTTTAAATTATAGAATCCATACAGCACAGAAAGCTCCAATCCATCCATTGTGCTTGTATTGGCTCTTTGATAGAGGTATCTAGTTTACCTGACTTATAAAAGTTCTCCAAGGGAAAATTATCATCTCTCCTCTGATCCATTTGCAATATCTATTACGTCTTTGTCATCTAGTTATAAGATGGGATATGTTTTCTGGCTCCGAGATGTGTTTGAGTTTTATGTAATTTTTGCCAACCTAATATTGACAAAGGTTCCAGAAATCAGACAGTCATTTGTGTTTTAGATGATAAAAAAAATGACGAGGATTTGATCAACCAGACAGTCATTATCTCTGATCAAAAACAGCCTCCTGAATCTGACCCTGGAAGTAAATTAACTGTGAGAGATATGACAGCAGGTAAGAGCATCAACCTCTGTTGATTTATAGTTATGAAGCAGGTTAAAGTCCCTGTGACAATTCTGATAAATATTGCTGCCTACAATGTGTAAGCTTTTGTCTTCAGATGTCTGAACATGCATACCAGCATACATTCAAACATATAAATTCGGAGCAAGAGTAAGGCCACTCCACTCTTTGAACCTATTTTTGCCATTCAACAAGATGATGACTGATCTGACTGGAACCTTAAAAATATTCAAAGTCTCTGCTTCTACTGCCTTTGGAATATGAGAGTTCCAAAGATTCACAAGCTGCTGAGGGAAGGAAATTCCCTGAATCCCTCTCTTTAATGAAAGACCCGTATTTGTAAACAGTGACCCCCTGGTCCTAGATTCACCAACAAGAGGAAAAATCCTTTCCACATGTGTCCTGCCAACTTTAGCCAACATTCATCCAAGTCATTGATATAAATGGTACAAGGATGAGGCCCAGCACTGATCCTATGGCAACAGCATTTGTCACATCCAGCCAACCAGAAAATAACTATTCATACCTTCTACTTGTATCTTGTTAGTGAGCCAATCTTTTACCCATGCCAATATATTACCCCTACACCAAGGGATTTTAATTAGAACCTTCATATGGCACTTTATCAAACCCCTTCTGGACATCTAAGTACAGTACATTCATCGGTTCCCCTTTATCCACAATGCATGTGACTCCTTCGAGGGCACCAATAACTTGGTTAATGATGATTTCCCTTTCACAAAATCATCTTGACTCTGCCTGATTGCCTTGAATTTTTCTGTCCTGCCATAACATCTTTAAGAATGGTCTCCAACATTTTCCCCGTGACAGATGTTACACTAACTGACCTGTATTTTCCTGCTTTCTGTTTCCATCTCTTTTTGCTATCTCCCAATCTATTGGAACGTTCCTGAATCTAGACTAAAACCAATGTGTCAACAATCTCATCAGCCACTTATTTCAAGACGGTAGTGTGAAATCTAACTGGACTGGAGATTTGTCAGTCCACAGTCCTAACAATTTGCCCAGTACCACTTCCCTACTGATTGTGACTTCCCTGATTTCCCCTGTCTCTACTGGAGTTCTTTGAAGGAGGCACAAGTATTATGGGTAAGGTGAACCAGTGGATGGAAACTAGAAGCAGGAGAAGGTCATTCGGTCCTTTGAGCCTGCTCCGCCATTCATTTTGATCATGACAGATCATTAAATTCAATATCCTGATTCCCTCTTCCCTCCATTATCCCTCACTCCTTTTAACTCCTACATGCTGAATGAAAAATTTAATCAAATTATATTTGCTACTATTTTATCCAGGCCAATTGTTTTACCCCCTACCATCAGCCTTTGGAAATCATCCACTTAAGTATAGACCAGGGTACCTCAATTCCTCGAGGTTTACTTGATTGATGCCAGAGGGGAGAGCTTTGACTAGAGCAGAGTTTGAGTAAAATGGGGTGGCATGGTGGCAAGTGGTTAGCAGTGCTGCCTCACAATACTAGGAACCTGGGTTCAATTCCGTCCTTGGGTGACGATGTGGCGTTTGCACATTCTCCCTATGTTCCTTTGTTTAAGAAGGATAGCAAGAATAATCTAGATAATGACAGGTCGATGAGCCTTACGTCAGTGGTAGGAAATTATTGGAGAGGATTCTTCGAGGCATAATTTACTCCCACTTGGAAATAAGTGGACATATTAGCGAGAGGCAATATGGTTTTGTGAAGGAGAGGTTATGTCTCATTAGCTCGATTGAGTTTTTCGAGGAAGTGACGAAGATGATTGGTGAGGGTATGGCAGTGGATGTTGTCTACACAGGTTTTAGTAAAGCCTTTGACAAGGTCCCTCATGGCGGACTGATGCAGAAGGTGAAGTCACATGGGATCAGAGGTGAACTGGCTCGGTCATAGAAGACAGAGGGTAGCAGTGGAAAGGTGTGTTTCTGAATGGAGGGCTGCGACAAATGTTATTCCTCAGGTATCAGTGCTGAGACCTTGCTGTTTGTAATATATATAAATGATTTGGAGGAAAATGTAACAGGTTCGATTAGTAAGTTTGCAGACGACACAAAGTGTAGACAACAGTGAATTTGCAAATAGCAATGAGGACCATAAGAGGATACAGCAGGATATAGATACATTAGAGATTGGGCAGAGAGATGGCAAATAGCATTTAATCTAGTCAAATGTGAGATAATGAATTTTGGAAAGTTTAATATTTGTAGAAAATATATAGTAAATGGTAAATGGCAGAACCCTTAAGAGTATTGATAGGCAGAGAGTGTACAGATACATAGGTCACTGAAAGTGACAATGCAGGTAGAGAAGGCCATTGCATTGGCTGGGGTATTGAGTTTAAAAATTGGCAAGTCATGTTATAGCTTTATAGAACCTCAGTTAGGCTGCACTTGGAATATAGTGTTCAATTCTGGTCATCACACTACCAGAAGGATGTGGAGACTTTGGAGAGAGTACAGAAAAGATTTACCAGGATGTTGCCTGTTAAGGAGGGCATTAGCTATGAGGAGAGATTGGAGAAACTTGGTTTGTTCTCACTGGAACAATAGAGGTTGAGGAGTTATCTGATAGAAGTCTACAAGATTATGATGGGCATGGACTGTAGGAGAAGGGAAAATCAGCCTTGGTTCTCAAGGGAAATTAAGGAGAGTATTAAATCAAAAGCTGAGATGTTCAGAGCGGCTAAAAATAGTGGGCGATCAGAGGATTGAGAAAGTTTTAAACAATAGCAAAGACTTAAAAGGTGATTAAAAAAGGAAACATAGAATCTGAGGCTAAACTAGCTTGAAATATCAAAAAGGACAGTAAAAGCTTTTATAAATATATAAAGAATAGGAAGATGGCTAGAGTTAACGTTACACCCTTGGATGATGAGAGGGGTGGTTTAATGGTGAATGATAAGGATATTGCGGAGACCTTAAATAAGCTTTTTGTGTTGGTCTTTACAGAGGAGGATGTAAATAGCATGCCCGAAATTAAGAATAGAAGGGTGGTAGGAAATGAGGTCCTTGATGAGATTACAGTTACTAGAGAGGTGGTGCTTGATAGGATAAGGGGGCTGAGGGTAGAAAAGTCCCCAGGACGCGATGGAATTCATCCTAGGGTTCTCAAGGAAATGGCAGAGCTGATAGTGGATATCCTAGTAATTATCTTTCAGAATTCGCTGGACTCCGGGAAAGTGCCGGAAGATTGGAAAATGGCTAATGTTACACTGCTGTTTAAAAAAGGTAGCAGACAGAAGGCAGGGAATTATAGGTCTAATTATTTAACATCTGTAGTCGGAAAAACGCTTGAATCTGTCGTCAAAGCAGAAATAACAAGGCACTTGGATATGAACTATTTGATCAAGCAGATGCAGCACGGATTTGTTAAGGGGAAATCGTGCTTGACAATTATTGGAGTTCTATGAGGAAGTGACTGGAGTGGTAGATAGAGGGGAACCGGTGGATGTGGTGTTTTTGGATTTCCAAAAAGCGTTTGATAAGGTGCCTCACAAAAGATTGCTGCAGAAGGTTAGGGTGCATGGGGGGATCGGGTAGGGTGTTAGACTGGATAGAGGATTGGTTGTCTAATAGGAAGCAGAGGGTAGGTATGAATGGATCTATTCTGATTGGCAGCTGGTGACCAGTGGAGTGCCCCAGGATCATGCTGGGGCCTCAACTATTTACCATTTACATAGATGATCTGGAGGAAGGGGCTGAGTGCAGGGTGACGAAATTTGCTGATGACACGAAGATGAGTGGAAAAGCAAATTGCGTGGAGGATGTGGAAAGCCTGCAGAGGGATCTGGATAGGTTGAGTGAGTGGGCGAGGACCTGGCAGATGGAATATAATGTTAGCAAGTGTGAGGTTATCCACTTTGGTAGGAATAATGGTAGGAAGGATTATTATTTAAATGGCGAAAAGCTGCAGCATGCGACGGTGCAGAGGGACCTGGGGGTCCTTGTGCACGAATCGCAAAAACCCAGTCTACAGGTGTAGCAGGTGATTAAGAAGGCGAATGTAATGTTGGCCTTTATAGCGAGGGGGATAGAATATAAAAGTAGGGAGGTTCTGTTACAGCTGTATAGGGCACTGGTGAGGCCGCAGCTGGAGTACTGTGTGCAGTTTTGGTCACCGCATTGGAGGAAGGATGTATTGGCCTTGGAGGGGGTGCAGAGAAGGTTCACTAGGCCGATACCAAAGATGAAGGCGTTGGATTATGAGACTAAATAGGCTAGGTTTGTACTTGTTGGAATTTAAGAGGCTGAGAGGGGATCTTGTAGAGACGTATAAGATAATGAAGGGGATGGATAGGGTAGAGGTTGAGAGACTCTTCCCACTTAGCAAAGATAGCAGGACTAGAGGGCACAGCCTCAAGATTGGGGAGGGTGGTTCAGATCAGAGTTGAGGAGGAATTTCTTCACGCAAGGGGTGGTGAATCTTTGGAATTCTCTGCCTGATGAAGTGGTGGAGGCTTCCTCACTGAATTTGTTCAAGTCAAGAGTGGATAGGTTTTTGATTGACAAGGGAATTAAGGGTTACGGGAAGAAAGTGGGAAAGTGGTACTGAACCACTACAGATCAGCCATGATCTTATTGAATGGGGGGACAGGCTCAAGGGGCTGGATGGCCTACTCCTGCTCCTATTTCTTATGACAGAGTGGTTAGTCAGAAACTTTTTCCCAGGGTGGAAGAGTCAATTACCAGAGGGCATAGGTTTAAGGTACAAGGGGCAATGTTTAAAGGAGATGTCAGAGGCAAGTTTTTTATACAGAGGGTTGTGGGTGCCTGGAATTCACTGCTGGGAGAAGCAGTGGAAGAGTTACGATAGTAACTGGTACAAATACATAAGTAGGATGAGAATAGAAGAATACGGTCCCTGGAAGAGTACGGGTTTTAATTCAGTCGGGCAGAATGGCTGGTGCAGGCTTGGAGAGTTGAAGGACATGTTTCCTTGCTGTAATTTTCTTTGTTCTTTGTTCTTATGTCTGCAACAGGTTTCTTCCGGGTGCTATGGTTTCCTCCCTTAGTCCAAAGATGTGTGGGTTAGGTAGATTGAGTAAGAATTTAGCAACACCAATTTTTAATCCAACCGATTTATTTGATAGTAAAAGCTCGCAATTTTACTATCAAATAAATCAGTTGGATTAAAAATTGGTGTTGCTAAATTCTTACTGAGTTCTTACCACCCCAATCCAACGCCGGCATCTTTACATCTTAGGTAGATTGGCCATGCTGAATTGCCCCATAATGTCCCAAGACATGTAGATCAGGTGGATTAGCCATTGTAAATGTGTGTGGTTTGTGGGATAGGGTGGGGGAGAGGGCCTGGGTAAGATATTCTGTCAGAGAGTTGGTGCAGGCTCGATTGTAAATGTCTTCCTTTTGCGCTTTCAGGAATCTGTGATTCCATGAAATTCTCTGGTGTTTAGCAGAATGAGAGGCAATAGCTTTGAAATGTACAATATTCTAAGAGGTTGTTCCCCCGATTGGAGCACAGTCTCAGGTTTAGTGGCCAGCTCTTTAGGACTGAGATGAGGAGGGATTTCTTTGCTTCGAGGATTGTAAATCTTTGGAAGCAGGAGTCTGTGGATACCCAGCCAATGGATAAATAGAAGATTGAGATTGATCCAATCCAAAAGATTCTACAATATATTTAGGGTAAAAGAATAACTGGAGAGTAAGTAGAGTCTCTTTATGAGCAACGAGGTTGTCTATGTGTGTAGCCGCAGGAGATGGAGATTGCAGCGAGACATAGACAGGATGCAAGACTGGGCGGAGAAGTGGCAGATGGACTTCAACGCGGATAAATGTGTGGTGGTCCATTTTGGCAGGACCAATGGGATGAAGCAGTATAATATCAAGGGTAGGAGTCTTGGCAGTGTTGAGGAGCAGAAGGATCTTGGGGCCCGGGCCCATAGGACTCTTAAATCTGCCCCGCAAGTGGAGGATGTGGTCAAGAAGGCGTATGGTGTACTGGCCTTCATTAATAGAGGGATTGAATTTAGGAGTCGGAGGTAATGCTGCAACTTTATAAGACCCTCGTCAGACCCCACTTGGAGTATTGTGCGCAATTCTGGTCGCCTCACTATAGGAAGGATGTAGAAGTTATTGAGAGGGTGCAGAGGAGATTTACAAGGATGTTGCCTGCAGGTCCTATGAAGAGAGGTTGAAGGATTTGAGGTTGTTTTCGTTAGAAAGGAGGCGGCTAAGAGGGGATCTTATTGCAGCATATAAGATGATTAGAGGTTTAGATAGGGTGGACAGTGATAGCCTTTTTCCTAGGATGGAGAAAGCTAGCACGAGGGGACACAGCTTTAAATTAAGGGGTATGAGTTATAGGACGGATATCAGAGGTAGGTTCTTTACTCAAAGAGTGATAGGGAGTGGAATGCCCTGCCTGCAGCTGTTGTAGATGCGCCAAGTTTGGTGGCGTTTAAGAGGTTAATTGATAAGTATATGGAAGAGAAGGGAATGGTTTAGTTTGGTGTACTGGCCTTCATTAATAGAGGGATTGAATTTAGGAGTCGGAGGTAATGCTGCAACTTTATAAGACCCTCGTCAGACCCCACTTGGAGTATTGTGCGCAATTCTGGTCGCCTCACTATAGGAAGGATGTAGAAGTTATTGAGAGGGTGCAGAGGAGATTTACAAGGATGTTGCCTGCAGGTCCTATGAAGAGAGGTTGAAGGATTTGAGGTTGTTTTCGTTAGAAAGGAGGCGGCTAAGAGGGGATCTTATTGCAGCATATAAGATGATTAGAGGTTTAGATAGGGTGGACAGGATGGAGAAATTTTCCTAGGATGGAGAAAGCTAGCACGAGGGGACACAGCTTTAAATTAAGGGGTATGAGTTATAGGACGAATATCAGAGGTAGGTTCTTTACTCAAAGAGTGATTAGGGAGTGGAATGCCCTGCCTGCAGCTGTTGTAGATGCGCCAAGTTTGGTGGCGTTTAAGAGGTTAATTGATAAGTATATGGAAGAGAAGGGAATGGTTTAGTTTGGAGGGGCATTGCTTTTTATTTTGGTCGGCACAACATCGAAGGCCGAAGGGCCTGTTCTGTGCTGTAATGTTCTATGTTCTATGTTCTATGTTCTATTGGGGGGCATGCCTTATAAAGGTAGGTTGAGAAAGCTAGATCTCTTCTCCCTGGAGAGATGAAGGTTGAGAGTTGACCTGACAGAGATTTATAAGATGTTGCAAGGAATAGATAGGGTGGATTCTCGGAGGCTATTTCCCCAGGCTGAAATGGTCGCTACGAGAGGACACAGGTTTAAGGAGCTGGGGAGGCAAGTACAGAGGAGATGTTAGAGGTAAGTTTTTCACTCAGAGGGTGGTGAATGAATGGAATCGGTTGCCATCAGTGGTGGTAGAGGCGAACTCGCTGGGGTCTTTTAAGAGACTCCTGGATGAGTACATGGGATTTAATGGGATTGGGAGTTACAGATAGTTCTATGGCCTGGTAGGTATAGATATGAGCGGCACAACTTGTGGGCCAAAGGGCCTGTTTGTGCTGTAGTGTTCTATGTTTTATGGGTGAAATTCTAAATGAATATTTTTGTCAGTATTTACCATAGAGAAAGAGATGAAAGCTAGGGAATTCGGGAAGTAAATAGTGATGGCTTGAAAAGCTTCGACATTAATGGAAAAGAAGTTCTGGAGGTTTTAAAATGCAGGAAGTAGATAAATCTCCAGGACCTGATCAGGTGTATTCCAGGACATTGTGGGAATCTAGGGAAGAAGCTGCAGGGCCCTTAGCTGGAATATTTGTTCCATCGACAATCACAGGCGAGGTGCCGGAACACTGGAGGGAGACAAATGATGTGCCATTATTTAATGAAAGGCAGCAGGGAAATAGAGACTAGTGAGCCAAACATGGGTAAGTTGTTGGGAAGGGATTCTGAGAGACAGGATCCACATGCATTTGGAACAGCAAGGATTATTGGAAATACTTGGCATGGCTTTGTGAATGGAAAATCATGTCTTACAATCTGATAGATTTTTGAAGGGGTAACCATGTAAATGGACAAGGGCAATACAGTAGATGTTGTATCCATAGATTTTAGCAAAGCCTTTGACAAGATACCGCATAATAGACTGGTCAGTAAGGTTAGATCATATGGGATCCAGGGAGAACTAGCCAAAATTGGCGTGCCAGTAAGAGAGAGGTGGTGGCAGAGGATTACTTTTCAGATTGGAGGCCTGTGCCCAGCAGCATACTGCAGGGATCGGTGCTGGGTCCGGTCATTTGACACTTACATAAACAAGTTGGATCAGAGTATAGGATGTATGGTTAGTAAGCTTGTGGATAACACCAAAATTGATGATGCAGTGGACACTGAAGAAGGTTATCTAAGATTATAATGGGATCTTGATCAACTGAGCCAATGGGCTGAGGAATGGTAGGTGGAGTTGAATTCAGATAATTCATTATCAGAAAAGGAATAACACAGTGAATGGTAGAGTCCTAAGGACGTGTTATTGAACAGAGAGGTCTAGGGGTACAGGTACATACTTCATCACAATTGGCATCACAGATAGGCAGGTGGTGAAGAAGGTATTTGGCATATTTGCCTTCATTGGTCAGAACATTGAGCATGGGAGTTAGGACTTAATGTTACAACTGTACAAAACATTGGTAAGGCAACAACAACAGCAGCAACAACAAAAACAGAAAAATGCTGTAAAATCTCGGTAAAACCTGACAGCACCTGAGGGGAGAGAATAGAGCTAAGGTTTCGAGTCGAAATGATTCTTCGTCAGAGTTGTCAGAGAGAAGAGCAGTATTTCTTCAGGGAAGGCATTCCTAGAAGAGAAGTGGCAGTGAGCTCTGACAAAGGATCATCTAGATTTGGAACATTCTCTGCATGGAGGCTGTCACATTGCTGGGATTTTGCAGTATTTTTCTGTATTTGTTTCAGATTCCGGTGTCTGTAGTATTTTACTTTTAAGATAGTGGTAAGGCCATATTTGGAGTACTGCATACAGCTCTTGTTGCCCTGCTTTAGAAGAATGTACTTCAACTAGTAGTGTCATGGGGGAGAAGGGTAGTATGGTGGCACAGTGGTTAGCACGGTTACCTTCATAGTGCCAGGGATCTGAGTTCGATTCCTGGGTTGGGTCACTATCTGTGTGGATTTTGCACATTCTCCTGGTATCTGTGTGGGCTTTCTCCTGCAATCCAAAAGATGTGCTGATTAGGAGCATCGGTCAGGCTAAATGCTCCTTCAGTGTATCCAAACAGGCGCTAGAGTGTGGTGACTAGGGGATTTTTACTGTAACTTCATGCAGTGTTAATGTAAGCCTATTGGTGACACTAATAATTGAACTTTAAACTTTAAGTTTGGGATCATAAATCGATCTCTGATCAGTGTGTTGTAGCAGTGAAGGGTGATATAGAATTGGGAACAGACAAAAGGATAAAATCAGTTTGAGTGATCAAGTATTTCATTTATTGTAACCAAAGTAAAGATACAAATCTTCAGTTGTTTCAGTGCATGTCTGAATTTTAAAACTTCTTTCCTGGGATGTTCATGTTGCTGGAAAAGCCAGCATTGTTACCCACACCTAATTGCCCTTGAGGTGTTAGAACATAGAACATTACTGCTCAGAACAGGCCCTTTGGCCTTCGATGTTGCGCCGACCAATTAACAAAAAGCAATGACCCTCTAACCTAAACCATTCCCTTTTCATCCATAAACTTATCTACTAACCTCTTAAACGCCACCAAACTTGGCGCATCTACAACTGCTCTCAGGCAGGGCATTCCATACCCTTACCACCCTCTGGGTAAAGAACCTACCTCTGACATCCGTCCTATAACTACCACCCCTTATTTAAAGCCATGTCCCCTCATGCTAGCTTTCTCCCTCTAGGAAAAAGGCTATCACTGTCCACCACTATCTAAACCTCTAATCATCTATATGTTTCAATAAGGGCTCCTCTTAGTTGCCTTCTTTCCAACGAACAACCTCAAATCCCTCAGCCTGTCTTCATAAACCTCCCTCCATACCGGCAACATCCGTAAAGCCTCCTCCGTACCCTCTCCAATGCCTCCACATCTTTCTTACAATGCGGGGACCAGAATTGAACGCAATACTCCAAGTGCGGCCCGCACTAGAGTTCCGTACAGTTGCAACATGACGTTGCGGCTCAAAATTCAATCCCCCTACCAGTAAAGCTAAGACACTGTATTCCTTCTGAACAAACCTATCGATCCTTTATTGCCAACTTTCAGGGATCTATCACTTAAAATATCACAAGACCCTCTGTTCTTCAACGCTATTAGAGTCCTACCATTACCCTATACTCTACATATTTGTTATTCCTGCCAAGTGAATTACCGTCCCTTTTCCACATTAAACTCAATTTTGCTACCGTCTCGCCCAGCTCTGCAACTTGTCCAAGTCTCCCTGCAAACTGATAACACCCTCTTCACGATTACCACTCCTCCGACTTTGGTGTCATCTGCAAATTTATAATCATCCTTCAATACCCTCATCCAGATCATTTGTAAAAATTACAAACAGGGGGCCCCAACAGATCCCTGAGGTACACAACTTGTGACCGGGAACTCCATGATGGAATATTTCCTCACCACAACCCTCTGTCTTCTTCGCTAGCAATTCTAATCATTAGCTAAATCACCCTCATCCCATCATCTTCATGTTTCTGCAGAAGCCTTCCATGGGGCACCTTATCGACGCCTTACTAAGGTCCATATATACACATCACTGCCTTACCCCCGTCCACTCTTTGGTCACTTTTTCAAAAAAAAATGGTGATGAGTTGGCTTGAACCAGCTGCAGTACAGCTATAACTTGTTTTAATTCCTTTCGCATTTGAATGTGAAGTAATTATGATTTCTTTGGCTGCCCGGATAATTCAATTCTCTTCTCTGTGTCAAACATCTTAACATATAATGTCATCCAACTTACCCAATTTAAAATCTGTTTTCGAAGCATTGTTCCCTTTTTAATTCAGCTGAGAAGTTGTTTGTATTTCCTGGTCATTTGTTAGCAATTTCTTAGTATTTATAGCATTTCCACATATTTCACTAAATCATATGATTTTAACTCTTTAATAGCAGATTCCTTGTCTATATTTCAGTGAAGATATTTCAACTGAATAAGCTGCTACCCACAAATAAGTTGAATTGTAATATCATTCTGTTGGTTTGCTACATTTCTCTTCATTACTGAGGATACATTTATTCAGGGTTGGCTATTAACAACACTCAGTATTTGAGACCAAATCTCCACCTCTACCACCTAGAAGAATAAGTGTACCAGATGCATAGGATGGTACCATCACCACTACCTTTGAGTTCTCTGTCACACAGCATCCAATTTGAGATATTACAATCATTCCCTCGCTGTTGCTGTGCCAAAAGCCTGCAAACTCACTGCCTAACAGTACTGTGGGTACCTATAAAATATGAACTACAGCAATTCACAAAGGTGGCTCACCACCATCTTCTCAAGGGAAAATATGGAAGGGCAATAAATGCTGGCCTTCTATTTTCCAATAGATTTTTTTGGAACTGATTCTGGAGAAGACCACTTTCAGTATTGTTCAAAACTTGCTTGGTTTTAAAGACAGGCTGCATTTGGAAGCCGAGTAGCACCCACAGGAGAATTTGGGGTTTTCACAATTACAGGTTTTAATGGCACTGAATGTACATGAAAAGACAGGAACTAGGAGCAGGCATAGGCCATTTAGCCCTTTAACCTTGCGAGTTCTGTTCCACAATTCAATTGATTTCAATGCCACATTCCTATTTCCTCCCCATACTCCATGATACCATTAAAATCTAAAATAATACCCATCTCATTCTTCAATACATTCATTGGCTTGGCTTTCACCCCTTCTGTGATAGTGAATTTCTGTGGAGTGAAATTCATTAACCTAGTCCTAAATGGTCTACCCCGAATCCTGAGACTGTGTCCCTTTGTACTAGATATTACAACCAGCGAAAATATCCTCCCTGCATCTGACCAAACCTGTTAGAATTTGATATGTTTCAATTAGATCCTTTCATGTCCTTCTAAGCTCTAGTGAATACAGGCCCTCTCGAGTCAATCTCTCCTCATAGGACAGTCCCGCTAACCCCGATATTGCGTAATGAACCGTCGCTGCACTTCCTCTATGATAATTATATCCTTACTTAGGTAGAGAGATGAAAACTGTTTTTAATACTCTGTGGGTATCTCATCTTGGGCTAGAACTGCAGTAAGACTATTTCTGAAATCACATTCTCTTGCAGTGAAGGTCAACATACCATTTGCCTTCCTGCCTCTCCACTTAGATTGAGATTCCTTTTGTACACCTACACTTGCCAATATATCACTACTTAAATATTACTGTTCCTTTCTGTTGTTCACACAGAAGTATATAACCAAAGCCATGTTGTACTACATCTGCCATGTATTTGCCTACTCATTCATCTTGATTAAATCATGTCAAAGCCTCCTTGCATCCTCCTCACAACTCACAACTCCACCAGCCTTGTGTCGACAGCAAACTTGGAAATGTTACATTTGGTTCTCTCAGCCAGATCGTTTATACATATTGTGAACAGCTGAGGCCCAAGCATTGATGCCTGCAGTATCCTACTGGTAAGAACTCAGCAAGAATTTAGCAACACCAATTTTAAATCCAACGGATTTATTTGATAGTAAAATTGCGAGCTTTCGACACTCTGTGTCTTTGTCAGGCAAATGCAGTGTTGACAAAGACACAGAGTGTCGAAAGCTCGCAATTTTACTATCAAATAAATCGGTTGGATTTAAAATTGGTGTTGCTAAATTCTTACTGAGTTCTTACTACCCCAGTCCAACGCCGGCATCTCTACATCATGACGTATCCTACTAGTCACAGCCTACCAATCAGAAAGAGGTCCTTTATTATCACTTTCTGTTTTCTGTCTGTCAACCAATTCTTGATCCATGCCAATATATTATCCCCATCCAACATGTTTCCATTTTGCCCATTAACTGCTTATCAGGGACCTTATCGAAAATGCAAATACACCATGTCGATTGGTTTTCTCTTATCTATTACATGGGATTTAATGGGATTGGGAGTTACAGATAGTTCTATGGCCTTGTAAGTACTGATATGATCGGCACAACTTGTGGGCCGAAGGGCCTGTTTGTGCTGTAGTGTTCTATGTTCTATGTTCTCTATTAGGAACACAGAAACTAAAAGCAGGAGTAGGCCATTTGGCTCTTTGATCCTGCTCCGCCGTTCATTTTGATCATGGATGATCATTGGATTCAATATCCTGATCCTCCCTTTCCCAATTTCCCTTGATCCTTTAAGTCCCTAAAGTTGTATCTAATTTCTTCTTGAAATCAGACTATGTTTTGGCCGCAACTACTTTCTGTGGGAGTGAATTCCACACATTCCCCATGCTCTGGGTGAAGAAATTCCTCTTTACTTTCGTCCTAAAAAGTTTACCTCTTATTCTCAAACAAGTTGCAGAGCTGGGCCAACAGGTGGCAAATGGAGTTTAATGTGGAAAAGTGTGAGGTAATTCACTTTGGCAGGAATAACAAATATGTAGAGTATAGGGCTAATGGTAGGACTCTTAATAGTGTTGATGAACAGAGGGATCTTGTGTATATGTGCATAGATCCCTGAAAGTTGGCAATCAAGTCTATAAGGTTGTTAAGAAGGCATATGGAGTCTTAGCTTTTATTGGTAGGGGATTGAATTTCGGAGCCGCAACGTCATGTTGCAACTGTACAAACTCTAGTGCGGCCGCACTTGGAGTATTGTGTGCAGTTCTGGTCCCCAGCATTATAAGAAAGATGTGGAGGCATTGGAGAGGGTACAGAGTAGGTTTACCAGGATGTTGCCTGGTATGGAGGGCAGGTCTTATGAAGAGAGGCTGAGGGATTTGAGGTTGTTTTCGTTAGAAAGAAGGGGCTAAGAGGAGACCTTATTGAAACATATAAGATGATTAGAGGTTTAGATAGGTGGACAGTGATAGCTTTTTTCCTAGGATGGAGAAAGCTAGCACGAGGGGACATAGCTTTAAATTAAGGGGTGGTGGTTTTAGGACAGATGTCAGAGGTAGGTTCTTTACCCAAAGGGTGGTAAGGGTATGGAATGCCCTGCCTGCTGCAGTTGTAGATGTGCCAAGTTTGGTGGCGTTTAAGAGGTTAGTTGATAAGTTTATGGATGAAAAGGGAATGGTTTAGGTTAGAGGATCACTGCTTGTTCCTAATTGGTTGGCGCAACATCGAGGGCCGAAGGGCCTGTTCTGCGCTGTAATGTTCTATGTTCTATGTTCTATGACCTCTAGTTCTGGACTCCCCCACCATTTTTTCTGAACCTCCCCTGTTCGAATTTTATAAGTTCCCATGGGATCTCTCTCACTCTTCTAAACTGCAATGAATGTAATCCCAACTGACTTAGTGTCTCCTCATATGACAGACCTGCCATCCCAGGAATCAATCTGGTAAACTTTTGCTGTAGTCCCTCTATAGCAAGGACATCCTTCCTCAGATAAGGAGACCAAATAGCACACAATATTCCAGGTATGGTTGCACCCACGTCCTGTACAATTGTGGCAAAACATCCCTATCTCTATACTCAAATCTTCTCATTATGAAGGCCAACGTACCGTTTGCCTTCTTTACTGCCTGCTGTACCTGTGCACTTACTTTCAGCAACTGATGCAGAGGACTCCAAGATTTCACTGAGTGTCCACCTCTTTTAATTCACACCCACTCAAGTGATAATCTGTCTTTCTGTTATTGCTACCAAAGTGGATAACGTCACATTTATTCACATTATACTGCATCTGCCATGTATGTACCCTCACACTCAGCCTGTCCAAATCACACTGAAGTATCTCTGCATCCTCCTCACAGCTTACCCTGTCAGCTAACTTTATATTATCTACAAAGATAATACATTTATCTGGAAATAATACATTCAATTCCCTCTTCCAAATCATTAATGTATGTGAACAGTTAGGGTCCTAGTACAGATCCTTGCGGAACCTTGAGGTTCCTATTCTCAAGAAAGGGAACAGGGATAGCCCGGGAAATTACCGACCGGTGAGTCTGACCTCAGTTGGTTGGTAAGTTGATGAAGAGGATCTTGAGGGACAGGATTTATGAACATTTAGAGAAGTTTAGTATGATCAGAAATAGTCAGCACAGCTTTGTTAAGGGCAGGTCGTGCCTTACGAGCCTAGTTGAGTTCTTTGAAAATGTGACTGAACACATTGATGAAGGAAGAGCGGTGGGTGTGGTTTACATGGATTTCAGCAAGGCATTTGATAACGTCCCCATGCAAGACTTCTTGAGAAGGTGAGAGGGCATGGGATCCAAAGGTCTGTTGCCTTGTGGATCCGGAACTGGCTTGCCTGCAGAAGGCAGAGAGTGATTGTGGATGGATCTTTTTCTGCCTGAAGATCGGTCACCAGTGGAGTGCCCCAGGGATCTGTTCTAGGACTCTTGCTGTTTGTCATTTTCATAAATGACCTGGATGAGTAAGTGGAGGAATGGGTTAGTAAGTTCGCCGATGACATGAAGGTTGGTGGTGTTGTGGATAGTCTGGAGGATGTCAGAAGTTGCAGTGAGACATAGATAAGATGCAAGACTGGATGGAGAAGTGGCAGATGGACTTCAACGCGGATAAATGTGTAGTGATCCATTTTGGCAGATCCAGTGGGATGAAGGAGTACAATATCAAGGGTAGGAGTCTTATCAGTGTTGAGAAGCAGAAGGATCTTGGGGTCCGGGTCCATAGGACTGTTAAATCGGCCTTGCAGGTGGAGGATGTGGTCAAAAAGGCGTATGGTATACCGGCCTCCATTAAGCGAGGAATTGAGTTTAGGAGTCAGGAGGTAATGCTGCAACTTTATAAGACCCTCGTCAGACCCCACTTGGAGTACTGTGCGCAGTTCTGATCACCTCACTACAAGAAGGATGGGGAAGCTATTGAGAGGGTGCAGAGAAGATTTATAAAGATGTTGCCTGGATTGGGAGGCATGCCTTATGAGGATAGGTTGACTGAGCTATGGAGAAATTTCCCTGGAGAAGTGAAGATTGAGAGGCGACCTGATAGAGGTTTATAAAATGTTGAGGGAGATAGATAGGGTGGATTCTCAGAGGTTATTTTGCAGGGCTGAAATGGTTGCTATGAGAAGACGCAGGTTTAAGATGCTGGGGAGAAGGGACAGAGGAGATGTCAGGGGTGGTGAGTGAATGGAATTAGCTGCCGTCGGTGGTGGTAGAGGTGAACTCTCTAGGGTTTTTTAAGAGACCCCTGGATGAGTACATGGGATTTAATGGGATTGGGAGTTATAGAACATAGAACATAGAACATAGAACAATACAGCACAGAACAGGCCCTTCAGCCTTCGATGTTGTGCCGACCAAAATAAAAAGCAATGCCCCTCCAAACTAAACCATTCCCTTCTCTTCCATATACTTATCAACTAACCTCTTAAACGCCACCAAACTTGGCGCATCGACAACAGCTGCAGGCAGGGCATTCCACTCCCTAATCACTCTTTGAGTAAAGAACCTACCTCTGATATCCGTCCTATAACTCATACCCCTTAATTTAAAGCTGTGTCCCCTCGTGCTAGCTTTCTCCATCCTAGGAAAAAGGCTATCACTGTCCACCCTATCCAAACCTCTATTATCTTATATGCTTCAATAAGATCCCCCCTTAGCCGCCTCCTTTCTAACGAAAACAACCTCAAATCCTTCAACCTCTCTTCATAGGACCTGCCCTCCATACCAGGCAACATCCTAGTAAACCTCCTCTGTACCCTCTCCAATGCCTCCACATCTTTCTTATAATGTGGCGACCAGAACTGCACACAATACTCCAAGTGCGGCCGCACTAGAGTTTTGTACAGCTGCAACATGATGCTGCGGCTCCTAAATTCAATCCCCCTACCAATAAAAGCTAAGACTCCATAAGCCTTCTTAACAACTTTATCCACTTGACTGCCTACTTTCAGGGATCTATTGACACATACACCAAGATCCTTCTGTTCCTCAACACTATTAAGAGCCCTACCATTAGCCCTATACTCTACACATTTATTGTTCCTGCAAAGTGCATTACCTCACACTTTTCCACATTAAACTCCATTTGCCACCTCTCGGCCCAGCTCTGCAACTTGTCCAAGTCACTCTGTAACTAAAACACCCCTCTTCACTATCTACCACACCACCAACTTTAGTATCATCTGCAAATTTACTGATCCATCCCTCAATACCCTCATCCAGATCATTTATAAAAATTACAAACAGCAGGGGCCCCAAAACAGACCCCTGAGGCACACCACTCGTCACCGAACTCCACGATGAATATCTCCCATCAACCACCACCCTCTGTCTTCTATCTGCCAGCCAATTTCTAATCCAATTAGCTAAATCACCCTCTATTCCACACATCTGCATTTTCTGTAGAAGTCTTCCATGGGCCACCTTATCAAACGCCTTACTAAAGTCCATATATACTACATCAACCGCCTTACCCCCATCCACCTCTCTGGTCACTTTCTCAAAAACTCAATGAGGTTAGTAAGGCATGACCTACCCTTCACGAAACCATGCTGACTATCCCCAATCAATTCATTTCTCTCTAAATAACTATAAATCCTATCCCTAATAATTCTCTCCAATACCTTGCCCACCACAGAAGTAAGACTCACTGGCCTATAATTCCCGGAAGGTCTCTCTTCCCCTTCTTAAACAATGGGACCACATTCGCCATCCTCCAGTCCTCCGGAACCACACCCGTAACCAACGAGGACCTGAAGATCAGAGCCAGAGGCTCTGCAATCTCCTCTCTTGCCTCCCAGAGAATCCTAGGGTAAATCCCGTCCGGCCCAGGGGACTTATCCAACTTCAAACCCTCGAGAATTTCTAACACATCCTCCCTATCTACTACAATACTCCCCAATTTGCAACCCTGTACCTCAGTGCTCTCCACAGCTACATTTCCAGCACTCTGCGTGAATACCGAAGAGAAATATTTATTCAGTGCCTCACCAATATCTTCAGGCTCCACGCACAACTTCCCACTGCTGTCTATGACTGGCCCTAATCTTGCCCTAACCAATCTTCTATTCTTAACATATCGAAAGAAAGCTTTAGGATTCTCCTTAATCCTATCAGCCAACATCTTCTCGTGTCCCCTCTTAGCTCTCCTCAATTCACTTTTTACCTCCTTCCTAGCTAATCTATAGCTATCCATTGCACTACCTGAGCCTTCAAGCCTCATCCTGACATAAGCCTCCTTTTTCTTCTTAACCAGCAAATCAACTCTTTTCGTACACCAAGGCTCTCTTACTCGTCCATTTCCTCCCTGCCTGACAGGGACATACTTATCAAGGACTCGCAGCAGCTGCTCCTTGAATAAGCACCACTTATAGATAGGCCTGGTGGGTATGGATGTGATCGGCGCAACTTGTGGGCCGAAGGGCCTGTTTGTGCTGTAGTGTTCTGTGTTCTATGTTTAACTACACTAGTCACTGACTGCCAATCAAAAAAAGACCCATTTATGCCAACTCTTTGCTTCCTATCTGCTAACTAGCTTTCTATCCATCTGTTCTACTTTTCACATCCATAATTAACTTCGGTAGATTTGTTAAGTATGATTTGCCATTCATTAATGTGTGCTACTTTTGTTCAGTCCTGTCAGTGCTTTCCAAATGTTGTGTTAGAATCCCTACAGTGCAGAAGGAGAACATTTGGCCCTTCATGTATTACTGACAACAATCTCACCTATCTAATCCCTGTTAATCTTTCTAACCTACGCATCCTGGGACACTAAGGGGCAATTTAGCATGGTCAATCCACCTAACCCGCACATCTTTGGACTGTGGGAGGAAACCGGACCACCTGGATAAAACCCATGCAGACACAGGGAGAAGATGCAGACTCCATATAGACAGTGAACAAAGCCAGGAGTTGATCCAGGTCTTTGGCACTGTGAGGCAGCAGTACCAACCACTGTGCCACCATGCCATCCACAGTGTGTTATCATGTGTCTTTTTTTATGATTATTTATTATCATGTATCTTGTAATGGATTCTAGCATCATATTGATGTCAGGTTTGTAATTCTCCCTTTTTAAATTTTGGGGTTACATTTGCCCCTGTAGGACCTGCTCTAGATACTATAGAATTTTGAAAGATGGCTATTCATGCATCCAATATTTCCAGGGAAATTTGCTTTAATACTCTGGGATGTAGATTATCAGGCCTGGTGATTTGTCAGCCTTTAACCCCATTGATTTCCCGGCACCATTTTTTGATTTCCTTCAATTCAGCCTCTTCACTGGACCCTTGGTCTCTAACATTTCAGAGCAATTATGTGTACCCACTTTTGTGAAAACAGAACTAAGATATGTGATTAGTTCTTCTATTATTTCTTTATAATTTCCCTGTATTGTAACTGTATTTGTCTTTACTAATCTTTTTCTCTTCACACATTCAAAACAGCTTTAGAGGTTAGTTTCTGTGTTCCCTGCAATTTTACTTCCATTCTCTATTTCCCTCATCGTGAAATTATTTGTCTTTTTTTCTAAAATGCTCCCAGTCCATATTTTGTTGCCATAATCTTAACTGTGAACATAAGAACATAAGAAATACAAGCAGGAGTAGGTCATCTAGCCTCTCGAGCCTGCTTCGCAATTCAATAAGATGATGGCTAATCTGAAAGTGGTTCAGTTCCACTTAACCTGCCTGCTCCCCATAACCCTTAATTCCCAGGCCAGGCCATACAAATACTGCCAACAGCACCATGGGTATACCTACATCACATAGATAGCAACGATTCAAGAAAGTGACTCACCACCATTAAGGATGGACAATAAATTTGGTCTTGTTAGCGATACCTACATCCCAAGAATGAATATATAAAAAGTAGGCAAGAATCATTAAATAAAAGCAAGTAAAGACTTGAAAGTCCTTGTGTTAAGTCCTGAGTTAAAAGAAAGTTATTTTACTCAATTAAAGTGATTCAGATTTTTTCTTGTTTGTTCAGTTTGAACATTGTCATATGGCTAAATTGAAAGATCATTATCATCATTTCTAATAAACTACAGAATTTCAAGGGAAAAAGCTAGGTGTTATTATTGAGGTTTTTCCATTATTTATATTTCTGGTAGAATGAAACCACAGTAATTTTTGCTTTAGTTACTGTATGCATCAGATGTTACTGAAGATCAAATGTTGCCCTTACCAGCAATGAAAAGATTTTTGAAAAGTCTTCAAAATTGTGGAACTCTCCAATATGTTACTGTCTTCTTCTCTCTCTTTTATATATGTAATATTCTAAAATCAGATTTACCAAGGGTAAGATGAGGAGAATCCTTTTCATGCTGCCATTTGTTATGATGTGAATGCACAAACAGAAAAGTTATTCAGCAGATTCAATTACTTTTTTGAAAAGAAATTAAGTAAATATATGAAGGGAAATTATGTCAATAACTCATTTAATGAACTGATATAGATATGCTGGCTGAATAGATTTTTCTGTGCTATATTATTTATATTATAACCCTAATTGTAATCCGGATACTAACTCCTCATTTACCTTGCCTCTTCTTTCAACCTTTCCAATCTGGAGTAAATTAAGCCTGGACTTGTGATGTGGGTTTCATAGTGAATTGTGCAACACTCTAGTTGTCTTTACTCTGTGGGCGCAATGTGATTTTTCTGTGGATAAGTCTAGTTTGTTGCATGATCCTGATGCTATACTGTTTCCATCAGAACCAGAGGATAATTATGATGATAGTGCTCTCTGCCATATCTTGAGGCTGCGGAATGCACTTGGCTGGCATACAGAATTACCAAGCGATGGACCAGAATTAAAGACTGATAAAAATGCTAAAATAAGCAAAATGAAGGTATGTCTAATGAGATTTTATTTATATCTCTGTTATAGAATTCCTCTCTTGTAGTACAATTAAAGTCAAACTCAGAAAGCTCATTACATCTTTCGTACCTAAGATCAGACATCGAGTCGGACATGAGATCTGATGGTTACATATGATATCTGATAGTCAAACATGAGATTAATGTTCAGTTTGCCACGAGAACTGATAGTCAGTTGGACATTGGATTTGATGGTCAGTCAGGGGCTAATTTTGTCCAGTTTTGGTGTGCTTATTCTAAAGAAGGACATGCTAGTATTGGAAGTAGTTAACAGAGCTAATGTGTGATGGAAGACTTGTCTTATGAGGAAAGGTTGGGCCTGTCCCACTTGGCTTTCAGGGAATGATGGGTTATCTTATTGAAGTAAATGGTTCTTGACAGGGTAGATGCTCAGAGGCTACTTCCCTGTAGGAAATCTCAGACTAGGGGTACAGTTTCCAAATAAGGAGGGCAGGATTTTACAATCTCACTCGCCCAGAAACCGTAAACTCAATCCTGAGATAAACAGATCTTACCATTGTCCGCCCCTCTCCCTATCCGAGTCCCATGATGGGCCTGGGGGTTAAATTCTGACCGCAGTCTCCCAATGAAGCTAGAGCTAAGAAAAATTTATTTTCTCTAAGGGTCATTAATCTTGGAATTTCCTACTTCAGAAAGAAACGGAGGATGACATTGGATATCTTCAAGGCTGAACTGGTAGACTATTTGATCCACAACAAAGTCAAGAGCAATAGAGAGCAGCCAGGACAGTGAAGTGAAGTTAAATAGAATCTTTGCTCTTGTAAGATAACAGTTTGCATTTGGTGATCAGTTCTGTATCATATATTGGACTCAACTTGGATGTAACAACAATTTGCCATGCAGGAGTTGATTTCAGCATCAAAAAACAGATTATTTATTTGTCACAAGTAAACTTACAATGAACACTGCAATGATGTTACTGTGAAAATCCCCTAGTCACTACTCTCCAGTGCCTGCTCGGTTATACTGAGGGAGAATTTAGTATGGCCAATGCACCTAACCTGCACATCTTTCAGTCTGTGGTAGGAAATCGGAGAACTCAGAGGAAATCCGCTCAGACAGGGGGAGAATGTGCAAACTCCGCACTTTCAGATTCACCATGGACTATTCTCCAGAATCAGATGCATTCTTGGACACACGCATCTCCATCAAGGATGGTCATCTCAGCACCTCACTGTACCGCAAACCGACAGACAATCTCACAATGCTCCACTTCTCCAGCTTCCACCCTAGACTCGTTAAAGAAGCCCTCTGTATACACAGAATTTGCTCAGATGAAGAGGATCATGACAGACACCTCCAGACGCTGAAAGATGCCCTCGTAAGAACAGGATATGGCGCTCGACTGATCGATCGACAGTTCCGACGTGCCACAGCGATAAACCGCACTGACCTCCTCAGAAGATGAACACGGGACACGGTGGACAGAGTACCCTTTGTTGTCCAGTACTTCCCTGGAGCGGAGAAACTATGACATCTTCTCCGAAGTCTTCAACATATCATTGGTAATGATGAACATCTCGCTAGGGCCATCCCCACCCCCCCACTTCTTGCTTTCAGACAACCGCGCAACCTCAAGCAGATCATTGTTCGCAGCAAACTACCCAACCTTCAGGAGAACAGGGACCACAATACTACACAACCCTGCCACAGCAACCTCTGCAAGACATGCCGGATCATAGACATGGACGACAATGTCAAATGTGAGAATACCATTCACCCGGTACACGGTACATACTCTTGCAACTCGGCCAACGTTGTCTACCTAATACGTTGCAAGAAAGGATGTCCCGAAGTATGGTACATTGGGGAGACCATGCAGACACTACGACAGCGGATGAATAAACATCTCTCAACAATCAACAGGCAAAACAGTTCCCTTCCTGTGGGCAAACACTTCAGCAGTCATGGGCATTCAGCCTCCGACCTTCGGGTAAATGTTCTTCAAGGGGGCCTTCACAACACACGACAGCGCAGAGTCGCTGAGCAGAGACTGATAGCCAAGTTCCGCACACATGAGGACAGTCTTAACAGGGATCTTGGCTTGATGTCACACTATCTGTAACCCCCATGACTTGCCTGGGTTAGCAAAAAACCTCACTTACTGTGCTGTCTGGAGACAATACACATCCCTCTAATCTCTGCTGTTAGCCAATTTAAGACTTGAATGGCAGGTTAGGTGTAAGGATTCGCATTCTAATCAGCAATCTGTAAACTGTGCTGATATGTGTGCTTTTGGAGACCAGAACACCTCAGTCGCCTGACAAAGGCACAAACGCTGATAGCTAACAGATTTACTATCAAATAAATCGTTTGGATTTAAAATTGGTGTTGCCAGACTTTACTGAGCAAACTCCGCAGAGACGGTGACCTAAGCTGGGAATTGAACCCCAGGTCTTTGGCGCTGTGAGGCAGCAGTGCTAACTACTGTGGTTCCATGCTGCCCATTTTGCCATCGTGCCACCCATGGCAACTATCCAATCACTCGTGATCTAATTGAATAGGAAAGCAGGCATGACTGGCCAATTTCTCCTGCTCTCATTTCTAAGATCTGATGGTTAGATGGACATGAGGCTGAATGTTCAGTCGGATCTGTTGATGATCAGATGGATACAAGACCTGATGTTTGAAGTGAAATTCATTCTAATGGCGCATGTGCATCTGGTTTACCTTATTCACAATATTCTCTGGGAGAAATATATTGATTTAACGAGACAATTTTATGCAACATTACCAGAACTTTTTCCTAGGATGGAGAAAGCTAACACGAGGGGACACAGCTTTAAATTAAGGGATGATAGTTATAAGACGGATATCAGAGGTAGGTTCTTTACCCAGAGGGTGGTTAGGGAGTGGAATGCCCTGCCTGCGGCAGTTGTAGATGCGCCAAGTTTGGTGGCGTTTAAGAGGTTAGTAGATAAGTTTATGGAAGAGAAGGGATTGGTTTAGTTTGGAGGGTCATTGCTTTTTTCATAGTTGGTCGGCGCAACATTGAAGGCCGAAGGGCCTGTTCTGTGCTGTAGTGTCCTATGTTCCTAGAACAGAA
This sequence comes from Sphyrna mokarran, assembly GCA_024679065.1. NCBI lineage: Eukaryota > Metazoa > Chordata > Chondrichthyes > Carcharhiniformes > Carcharhinidae > Sphyrna > Sphyrna mokarran. The sequence continues at coordinate 5,306,414 of JAGIQG010000005.1, forward strand.
TTACCATGACAACTGTGTTTACAGATACGGTGGGTGTGGAGGAGCTGGGTGAAAGCTCCCGTAATGTTCCTGAATTAGTGTAACCAGAATGTTGCACTGAAATTTAGACTGATTTTCCTATTAGTGGCTTGTGATAGAAAGTGGCACTGAAATTTACACTGATTCTCCTGTCAGTGAGTTGTGACAGAATGTTGCACTGAAATTTACACTGATTCTCCTTTAGTGATTTGTGATAAATAGCTGTACTAAAATTTTAACACTTGGCGAAATGCTCCTTTAAATTTTGGATCAAATCTCTTAGGCTCCCCTGTCTGAAATTTTCATCAAAAACTTTAAGGGACCTATACTTGTCTTCACCAGTCTGTTCTCTTTGCATATTTATAAAAGCTTTTGCAGTCTGTTTTTGTGTTTTCTGTAAGCTTCCTCACATATTCTGTTTTCCCATTCCGAATTAAACCCTTTGTCCTCCTCTGCTGGATTTTAAATTTCTCCTAGTCCTCAGGTTTGCTGCTTTTTCTGCCCATTTATATGCCTTCTCTTTGGCTTTAACATTATCCCTGATTTCCCTTTTTAGCCATGGATGAGTCACCTTCCCCATTTTATTTTTATGCCAGGCAGGGATGTACAGTTGTTGAAGTTCATCCATATGTTCTTTAAATATCTGCCATTCCCTATCCACTGTCAACCCTTTAAGTACCCTTCGCCAGCTTAACCTAGCCATTATACATCTCATACTATCAAAGTTTAGCTTTCCTCAAATTCAGGACACTAATCTCAGACTTAACTGGATCACTCTCCATCTTCATGAAAAATCCTACCATATTATGGTCACTCTTTTCCAAAGGGTCTTGTGTCACAAGGTTATAAATTAATCTTCTTTCATTACAGATGTCCTGCTTTTCAGTTAGTTCCTCGATATATTGATGAGAAAACGATCACTTAATACATTCCAAGAAAACCTTCTTCGTTGCATTGCTACCAATTTCATAAGCCCAATCAATATGTAGATTGAAGTCGCCCATAATAACTGCTGTACCCTTCCTGCACACATCTCTAATTTCCTGCTTGATGCCATTCCTTACCTCACTACTACTGTTTGGTGGTCTGTACACAATTCTGCCCAGCATTTCTTGTCTTTGATGTTCGCAGTTCCACCCATACAGCTTCCATATCGCCCAGGCTAATGTCCTTCCTTAATATTATGTTAATCTCCTCTTCAACCAGCAAAAATGCTACCCAACCACCTTTTCCTTTTTTGTCTACCTTTCCTTAATATTGAATAGCTCTGGCTATTGAGTTCCCATCCCTGGAGCCATGTGATGTAATTGGGATCATGGAGATCCCAATGAGCCAGGTCTGGCTCATTGGGATCTCCATGATCCCAATTACATCATATGCGTTAATGACTGCTCAGTTAATTCATCCATCTTATTGCATTGAGACACAACTTTCAGGCTCGTTTTTTTGGCATTTATTGCCTTCTTGGAATTATGATGTAATGGGACCCTTTTTGATTTTTGACTTTGCTTTCTCCATCTTCCACGTTTCCCCTTACTGCCCTTTGTTTCTATCCCAACTTTACTTTCCTCTGACTTTCTGCAACAATTTCCAGCCCCCTCCCATATTAGTTTAAACTCTCCCCAACAGCATGAGCAAACACTTCCTGTAGGACATTGGTTCCAGTCCTGTCCAGGTGCAGACTGTCTGATTGTACTGGTCCCACCTCCCCCAGAACCTGTTCCAATGTCCCAGGATTTGAATTCCTCCCTCTTGCACCATCCCTCAAGCCACCTATTGATCTTAACTATCCTGACATTCCTACTATATAAACCCTGAAATCTTTTAATGACAAGTCTATCCAGGATCTCAGGAACCGAGGTTCCTAACCAAAATCTAACTGAAACTGAAATATTTTTCCTTCATATTCAAGTATATATACATGCAACTTAATTATAAATAAATAGAAACATATTAATTATATATATGTATTATTTAATTATACATATATATTAATTATATATACATTCAACTTAATTATACATACATATATACATTAATTACATATACAATCAATTTAATTACATAATGTTTATGATACTATTCAGTTAAATTTTCAAACTTTTGAAATTGATATTTTGATATTTTCAATTGAGACTTTGCTTGGGTACTAGAGCAGAAACCCCCGTGTTATGAAACCCGATTAGATGACAACAGTTTTTCTATTTTAATGTGATTTAATGTATATTAATGTGAGGAAAAGGTGTTTCATTCCAGGTATGATTCCATTGACAGACTGGGATGTTATCAAAACAAACTTTATTTAACTTTGCAGTTTATCTGTAACAAATGAATTAGCTTAACTTTTGCCAATTTAAGTAAATAAACATGACAAAATACAGTTTTTAATTCCTAATCTATCTCTGTTAACTCCAATATGAGCAATATTACTCATAGACTTACATTCCCCTTCAAAATCAGTTAGCAACACTCTGGTTTATGTGCCTGGGCTTGGGCCTCCAGAAAACTCCTGGAGAGAGAGAGAGACTGAGGCAGAGATAGGTGCCGGAATTTTACTTCCTTGACTGCTGAGGCTCATAACATTCTGCCCGAGGCTGAGGCCAATGGAGAATGTCGTTCAGTGAGACTTGCCCACCTTGACTCCACGGTGGGTGGGGCGATAAAATTCTGGCAAGAGACACCTCTTGCTTATTGAGAACCCAGCTGCAGCTGCATGCTTTTCCCTATAAGTTTAGCTCCTCTCCTAAAGCACATCTCTCTGTCAATTAACCTAATCAAACCCAATTGCAGGAAGATCTCAGTGGACTGGTCAGCTACATGAGAAAGAGACAAATGGGATTCGGTCTGGATAAGGGTGAATTCATGTGTTTTGAGAGAAGAAACAAGGCAAAAAAAGAGACAGTAAATGGCAGGATACTGAGAACTGTCGAGGAACAGAGGGATCTTGGAGTGCATGGCCACAGATCCCTGAAAGTAGCAGGACAATGTACAACATTCTGCCTAAAGAGCTTTGACCTGAACCGTTAACTGTTTTTCTCCACAGTTACTACCTGCTGAGTATTTCCAATAATTTTTATGGTTATTTCAGACTTCCAGGTTGCGCAGTATTTTGATGTAATATGATACATGTAGATAAGGTGGTTAAGAAGGAATACGGAGAAAATCTATTAGAGAAGCTACAACTTGCTGAATTATAGGTGGCTGAGAGAAACAAAATAACCACAATGAAACTCCGGCTGAATGCAGAATTATTGCAGGCTTCAATAAGACAAGAACAAATGATGTGAACTTTCAGAAAGCCACCCCTGCAAAGAAAGGCCGAGTTATGTAGAAACATAGAAATTAGAAGCAAGACTAGGCCATTTGCCTACCATTCATTCTGATAATCGAACTCAATATCCTGAATCCACCTTCCCTCCATATTCCTTGATTCCTTTAGCCCCAAAAGCTATATCTAATTCCTTCTTGAAATCAAATAATATTTTGGTCTCAACTGCCTTCTGGTTCTACATTTAAACTTGCTTGCGAGCTCCCTGTATTCTGTTTTTAGGACCTCTTCCTTTTTCACTTTTGTTATTTGTATGATGACAACTGGCTGTTCACTCTCCCCCTCCAGAATGTCCTGCAGCCACTCTGAAACATCTATGACCTTAACACCATGGAGGCAACATAGCATCCTGGAGCCTTTTTTGCTGAACAGAAACATCTATCTATCCCTCTGATAACTGAATCCCCCATGATTACTGCATTTCTGTGACGTTTGCTCCTCTCATGTGCTACTAGAGCTACTATTGCTGCTGCTGTTATTTCCTGAGAGGCTATTTTCCTCAACAGTATCCGAAATGGTGTATCTGTTTTTCAGGGGAATAACTAGAAGAAATTCCTGTACTGCCTGACAACTCTCTTGCTCTGCCTATGGAGTCTGAGCCTGTGATGTGGCGACCCCACTATACTTGCTATCCACAATACTCTCAGTTTGTGGTACGTGAGGGTCTGAGCCGCATGTTCCCTTTATCCACCATTCTCAGAAGAGTATCCCTCGCAGGTCCAATGCTGTCTGCTCCCTGAACGTATGGTGTGATTTTCACATCCTGTCCATTGAAACATATCTTTCTGGAGCTCGGAGAACTGTTATTGTTACACATTCAATGATCTTACATAGCAGAGTTCTGGTTTCAGTAAGTCTAGAGTACATGTTGATGACTCCTGATTCGCTCTTAACACACAGAGATAAGCTCTGCCATATATTAGTGTACATCCATTGTCCACTTCCAAACACTTTGTAACCCTGTAACTATAACTCTTCGCAGCACTCCGAGTTTCCAGGCAGTTCTGTGTTCAAATACAGTGGTGTTTATTTTGCTTCTCTTGTTGCCTACCTGCTTTTAACATTAGCCCAACTCTTTGTCTTTGACTGGCAGCTGGTCCCATCAATTTATTGTTCATTCATCTTGTGGTGCCTCACCTGCTCTGTGCAGTCTTCCCAGTGGACCTACCTGTTACCCTTCAACTGGCATGGACGAGCCACCATCTGCCATCGAAGGGTAAATGCAGAAACATTCTGATTGCTCCCATTAAATGAAGCCAGCATGCGCATTGGGGCAGTAAGTGGGGTTTGGAGGGTCATGGCTTTTTCCTAATTGGTCGGCGCAACATCGAAGGCCGAAGGGCCTGTTCTGCGCTGTAATGTTCTATATTCTATGTTCTATGAACCTTGAAATGGTTCTGTCACCCAAATGTGTGCAAAGTTGGCAAAATACAGGTTGATTAAAAAAATGTCATATTTCTGTGCTGTAAATGTTTTTGTGTTCCTTTTATAGTATGGGACTAGATGTCTGTGTTAACATGTCTCTGTTCCTTCCACCTTTGCCATTTCAGTTGTCCAAGATAGTGCATAATACCCTGATATTTGCTTTCCCACTGCAGGATGCTGCAACTGCAGTGGATCGGGGAGATTTTCAGTACTGTCTGACTAGAACACGGAACGATCCAAGAGCTCAATATAATCCTTACGATCTGCAAGTTGTTTCTGTAGATGAAGCTAAATCCTACAAACAGTATTGGACAGTCAGCGCATCCTATGTCTCCAAGGTAACAAAAACTACTTATTCCTTTCACTGCAGTGTTTGATCTGTTACTTGTCGCACATCTTTTCGTAGGACACTTCCTTCCCTTCGCACAAATCTGTTCCATTTGGAAAGGAACAGGAACTTGGGCAAAAGATTATAGGATATTAGAGTTTAAAAATATCTACAAATGCTCGAATTCAAAAGTGAGCAAAAATGCAAGGAAAAAGCAGGGGAGTGGGCCTAACTGGATAGTTCTTTGAAAGTATTGCGCCCCCAGTAAGAAACAATAACCAATTTTCCAAATGAAGAAATTAGCAACAATATTTCACTGTAACAGGAATTGGAACCATTGCTAATAAAACATAAATCAAAAGGGAAATGATACTTCAGATAAAAGGATAAATTTCACTTTAAATTGTCAGTATGACAGCGATTTGCCTTCTGCATCCACGTGCATCTGCACCATTGCCTGTAGATACGCATTAACACTTAGAGTTCCACATGTTGTTAGAATGTATGATCTCACAGTTACTTAATTGATTCAGTCTGTGTTGAGTCACATTTACTAGGGTTACCACATTTCACCCGAGGTTCCTGAAGATGGCCATTACCCAAATAGCACAGTTCTGCAAAACCCCTTTAGCTAGGGTCACGACAGTCCAGATTCCCAGAGATACATTTATTCCAATCCCTTTAACAAGCCCCAATAACTGATGTGGTCAACTCTGGCAAAGCTGAAGTAGCAACAGTTCATTATCCAAATTCCAATCTGGTGTCTACCCTGTTTTCAGATTCCTGACCTTTGTTCTTTATTACATACATGCAGTTCCTTGTCAATGTGCCTTTTTTGTCCCCCCCATGCTGCCATTCTCCTTTTTCTCTTACCAGAAGTAGCTTCTTGATGTATCTAGCTACATAGCAAAAAAGAGTTAACAAAGAAAAAGTGTTGACTTCCTCCTGTGATGAACCTGAAAAGAAGAAGAACTTACCTTTTAAAAATGGAGATTGGACCTTGATGGTCTCGGCACATTTAAGGCTTTCCTCAAAAATAGCTGAAGTAAATAGTGAGGAGGACAGTTTTGATTACGGGACAATATAGATAGGCTCGTCAGATGGACAAAACAATGGTAAATGAAATTTAACTCTGAAATGTGTGAGGTGGTATGTTTTCAGAGAACAAACGTCCCTAGTTACAGAATCTTCAGATACGATAGAGCTGGAGATAAAAAGGGAGGGGGAGTAACGCTAATGATTAAAGAATCAATTCCAGTTGTGAGACTTGATGATATATTAAACAGGTCAACAAACAAGGCTTCAGAGCTTAGAATAAAAAAGGGGCATTTACACTACTAGGAGTAAACTACAGACCTTCAAATAGAACAAACTTATCAGCAAATTTCTGCCTGTAAAAACAAGAGGATAATAATTGCAGGAGACTTTAATTTCACTGGTTAGGTACGTACTGACCTGAACAAGCTAGAGTGTGATGACTAGGGAGTTTCACAGTAACTTCATTGCAGTGTTAATGTAACATTTGCCATCAGTTTATTCAAAGTCTTACCAATTTTATTGATGAATTTTGATATGTTGCAAATACGAAAGGACTCCCCAATGCCTATCTTACATTGTAGTGAGTTGTGCATGAATCATGCATTTGTTGGAAAAGTATTTTCAGAGAAGTTCTTTTAAGATTTCTTGTAAAGGTTTCAGGTAAAAATTTAGCAAACAACCCGATGCAAAATGATAAGCATTTAAATAGTCACCAGGTATAATCTGAAGGGGAGGAAGCACGTTACAGTATTATATATTTGATGTTTTCTTAACTTAATATGAGTGATCTTATCTGAACTCCTTGACCAAGCACCAGGGTATTGTACCTACTATTGTAACAGATCTGCATTGTATTATTGGACTCTGTGTAGATCCAAGTCCATCGCTTCTCAGCATTTTGGCTAAGATCAAGTGTCTGATCAAGCCCAAGATAGAGTGTAATGCCTTATCTTGTCAACTTGGACCTTCTTTGTCCTGTGTAGGGGCCATGAATTGGATTCAATTGGAATTTGAGTTTGGTTTTTGGAGTAAGTGAGGAATGCCTGGCCCACTCTGAACATTGACTTTGTAACTTTAAAATGGAGTAAAAATGTTTTAAATAATAAGGAGTGCACGGTAGCACTGTGATTAGCACTGTTTCTTCACAGCTCTAGGGACCTGGATTCAAATCCCAGCTCGGGTTATTGTCTGTGTGGAGTTTGCACATTCTCCTTGCGTCTGCATGGGTTTCCTCCAGGTGCTCAGGTTTCCTCCCGCAGTCCGAAGATGTGCAGGCTAGGTTGATTGGCCATGTTAAAAATTGCCCTTTAGTGTCCCAGGATGCATAGATTAGAGGGATTAGTGGATAAATATGTGGGGAAATGGGGATGGAACCAGGGTGGGGGTGTGGTTGGTGCAGACTCGATGGGCCGAATGGTCACTTTCTGCACTGTACGAGTTTAATCCATATAATTCCAAGTCCTGAATAGTTTCACACAGCCTGGTGAGGTCAATGTTTCTTTTTAGATAAGGTCTCCTTTTAATCATTGCATTTTATAAAGCAGAAATTTCTACATCAACTATTCAAGATGACGTTTTATGATTAATAATCAGTGCTTCTCTCCCACCGCAGAAGGCCATTATTACCATCCCTTTGTGTGTGATAAAGGTTACTGCTCTAATTACCTAGTACCTTCTGAAAATTATCAGGTAGCTGCTTCTGTTTGGAACCCGATTCTCGAAAAGCTGGCTGATTGAATTCTATTAGTTTGGAGAAAGGTTACAGCACGGAGTGTGCTTTGCAATTATTGCTGATTTGAGTCAGTATGGAGAGCACATGCGATGATGTTATACAATCTGCCGAGTTAGCAGCAGTTCCAATACATACTATAAGTGATAAGATAACTATGGCATCTTTTGATTGGGTCAATGAGAGACCTCTTCATTAGTGCTTTTTTGTCCATCAGTAACTGGATAGGTTACAGGAATGTGTTTGTCACCTGATTGATGATCCGTATTTCCTCTTGAACTACTAAGAGTCCTTTTTTGCCGTGATTTCTCCTCATGTGTTGCACTTGAACTCCAAATTCTGAATGCTATGGGCTTTTCTTCCTACCTTCATCCTCAGTGTTTTGAAAAGATTTAATTCTCCATTCTTTCCAAAGACTTAAAACAAAGAACAAAGGACAAAACAGCATGGGAAACAGGCCCTTCAGCCCAACGAGCCCGCGCCGCCACCCCGATGTTCCCACCTCTACCCATGATCCCTGTCTATGTTTATAGATCTATGGATTAAAAAACCAAATCTGAGACAATTTAGGGAGAATTTGTTTTGCCAGTCCGCCTTAGAGCACATCTCTGGGATGTGGGAGGAAACCGGAGCACCCGGAGAAAACCCACGCAAGCACGGGGAGAATATGCAAACTCCCACAGATACAGGCCCAAATCCATGTATCTGCACAGCACAGCGATAGTCACTGAACTGTGGTGTTGCCCATCAAATGGTCCAAGTCAAGTGTACACTAACGACGTAAAGCACTAGGATACTCTCGAAAAAAAACCTGGATCTCCTTATTACCCCAAGTCCTTTTTATTCCCGCAGTCTGCAGCTTTTAAAATACATTGGGTTTTGCTGCCTCACTGAGACTTTCAATTTGAATAATAACATAATTTGGCTGCATATTTTGAGGAGGTGTTTGCTGTGTTGAACTGAGATGCGCTTCAGTATTTAACAAGGAGTGCCATTTTTGCAAAGGTTCAGATACTGATAGCCCTGAACACTATTGTTACTGAGTTCTAGCCCTGTGTCCTTTCCAGTTACGTTATGTTAACTTGTTCACATTTTTCTCCTTAAGTTCTCATTTATTTCTGACACTAGAATTGACGTGTTTAAATGCTTTCCTTTTCAGATTACTTCTTTGTATGAAAAAGGTGGAATAGAATCCATCTCTGTAAGGGAATGGTTACTCGAACGGTCTCATTTCTACAGGATCTACTGGCTGCCTGTCTTTGTAAATTTCAGGTTGGATAGCAGTGATTTCTTCAAAAATTTTTTGTTCACTGAGACAAAAGATTCTTTGCAGGATGTTATAAGGTTCATTGTGTGTCTCACTCTGTGCTCTCTCCACCCCTCTGCCCAACCAATACATTCTTTCAACTAAATATTCACCTGCCTTCATTTTTCAGCAATTTGAGGCACAGGAAAAGGTCATTCATGGGAGTGATTCAAACCTGCACTACCTTGATAGTAAACTAGCGGATTGATTAAACTTTTGTTATGGAGCCAAATAATAAGAAGTCTTACAACACCAGACATCACCACCTCAGAGCCAAATATAATGTTTATTCTATTGCTACCGATAAATAGAAATTAGACATGTTGTCTTCATGGTATCATAGAATCATAGGGTGGGTAATTGGAATTGCCCATTTGGAGATGTTGAGAATTATCTTTATGTTTTCTGGGTTGGCCCTTGCTAGAGCAATGCTATTAGAGCGGCGCAGTAGCACAGTGGTTAGCATTGCTGCTTCACAACTCCAGAAACCTGCATTTGATTCCCAGCTTGTGTCACTGTTTGTGTGGAGTTTGCACATTCCCCTCTTGTCTGCATGGGTTTCCTCCAGGTGCTTTGGTTTCCTCCCACGGTCCAAAACTGTCTGTTAGGTTGATTGGCCATGCTAAAAATTGTCCTGAGATGCGTAGATTAGAGGGATTAGCGGGTAAATATGTCAGGAAGTGGGGTAAGGTCCTGGGTGGGATTGTGGTCAATGCAGAATTGATGGGCCAAATGGCTTCTTTCTGCACTATAGAATTTATAGGGATTCAGATGCTTCAGGAGGGACAGGGTTGGGGGCAAAAGAGGAAGTGGTGTGGCACTGTTGATCAGGGACAGTGTCATGGCTGTAGAGAAGGTGGAAGACGGGGAGGGAATGTCTACAGAGTCTCTGTGGGTGGAAGTTAGGAACAGCAAAGGGTCGATAACTTTGCTGGGTGTATTCTATAGGCCGCCCAATAGCGACAGGGAACTTGAGGTGCAGATAGGGAAACAGATCCTAGACAGATGTAGAAATAACGGTTGTCGTGATGGGAGATTTCAATTTCCCAAACATCGACTGGAATATCCCAAGGGTAAGGGGTTTGGATGGTGAGGAGTTTGTTAGGTGTGTTCAGGAAGGTTTCCTGACACAGTACGTGGAAAAGCCTACGAGAGGAGAGGCTGTACTTGACCTGGTGCTTGCTAATGAGCCAGGGCAGGTGTTGGATCTCACGGTAGGTGAGCATCTTGGGAATGGAGGTCGTAATTCTATCTCTTTCACGTTGGCGATGGAAAGAGATAGGATCAGGCAGGCTAGGAAGGTGTATGTCTGGAGTAAGGGGAACTATGAAAACATTAGGCAGGTAATTGGACGCATAAACTAGAAGGAGGTGTTCTTGGGGAAGAGTACAGAAGGAAAGTGGCATATTTTCAAGGAATGTTTGTCTGGAGCACTGCAAGACAACGTTCCGAGGAGTCAAGGAGGTTCTGGTAGGACGCGGAAACGGTGGTGCACGAAGGTAGTGGTGAACCTAGTTAGGAAGTAAAAAAAGGTATATAAAAGGTTCAGAGAACTAGGGGATGTTAGGGATCTAGAGGAGTATAAGGTTTGTAGAAGGGAACTTAAAAAGGAAATTAGGAGAGCCAGAAAGGGTCATGAGAAGGCCTTGGCAGGTAAGATTAAGGAGAATCCCAAGGCCTTCTACAAATATGTGAAAAGTAAAAGGATGAGAAGAGAAGGGATAGGGCCTATAAAAGGTGAAGGGGAAAAAGTCTGTGTGAATCCGGAAGAAATGGCAGAGGTGCTTAATGAGTACTTTGCCTCAGTATTCATGGTGGAAAGTGAACTGGGAGATTGCACTGCAGGTTTGAGACATACGGAAAAGATTGAATATGTGGATATTAGGAAAGAGGATGTGTTAGACCTGTTAAATTCTATCAAGACAAGTCACCAGGACCGGATGGGATAGAACATAGAACATTACAGTGCAGAACAGGCCCTTCGGCCTTCGATGTTGCGCCGACCAAGTCCATATGGACTTTAGTAAGGCGTTCGATAAGGTGGCCCATGGAAGGCTTCTGCAGAAAATGCAGATGTATGGGATTGAGGGTGATTTAGCTAATTGGATTAGGAATTGGCTAGCTGATAGAAGACAGAGGGTGATGGTTGATGGAAGTTATTCATCGTGGAGTTCGGTTACAAGTGGTGTACCTCAGGGATCTGTTTTGGGGCCCCTGCTGTTTGTAATTTTTATAAATGATCTGGATGAGGGTATTGAGGGATGGATTAGTAAATTTGCGGATGACACTAAAGTCGGTGGAGTGGTAGATAGTGAAGAGGGGTGTTATAGTTTGCAGAGAGACTTGGACAAGTTGCAGAGCTGGGCCGAGAGGTGGCAAATGGAGTTTAATGTGGAAAAGTGTGAGGTAATTCACTTTGGCAGGAATAACAAATGTGTAGAGTATAGGGCTAATGGTAGGACTCTTAATAGTGTTGATGAACAGAGGGATCTTGGTGTATATGTGCATAGATCCCTGAATGTTGGCAATCAAGTTGATAAGGTTGTTAAGAAGGCATACGGAGTCTTAGCTTTTATTGGTAGGGGGATTGAATTTTGGAGCCGCAACGTCATGTTGCAACTGTACAAAACTCTAGTGGAGTATTGCGTGTAGTTCTGGTCCCCACATTATAAGAAAGATGTGGAGGCATTGGACAGGGTACAGAGGATAGAGGTTATCTACTAACCTCTTAAACGCCACCAAACTTGGCGCATCTACAACTGCCGCAGGCAGGGCAGTCCACTCCCTAACCACCCTCTGGGTAAAGAACCTACCTCTGATATCCATCCTATAACTACCACCCCTTAATTTAAAGCTATGTCCCCTCATGCTAGCTTTCTCCATCCTAGGAAAAAGGCTATCACTATCCACCCTATCTAAACCTCTAATCATCTTATATGTTTCAATAAGGTCTCCTTTTAGCAGCCTTCTTTCTAACGATAACAACCTCAAATCCCTCAGCCTCTCTTCATAAGACCTTCCCTCCATACCTGGCAACATCCTGGTAAACCTCCTCTGTACCATCTCCAATGCCTCCACATCTTTCTTATAATGCGGGGACCAGAATTGCATGCAATACTCCAAGTGTGGCCGCATTAGAGTTTTGTACAGTTGCAACATGACGTTGCGGCTCCGAAATTCAATCCCCCTACCAATAAAAGCTAAGACTCCGTATGCCTTCTTAACAACCTTTTCGACTTGATTGCCAACTTTCAGGGATCTATGCACATATACACCAAGATCCCTCTGTTCTTCAACACTATTAAGAGTCCTACCATTAGCCCTATACTCTACACATTTGTTATTCCTGCCAAAGTGAATTACCTCACACTTTTCCACATTAAACTCCATTTGCCACCTCTCGGCCCAGCTCTGCAACTTGTCCAAGTCTCTCTGCAAACTATAACACCCCTCTTCACTATCTACCACTCCTCCGACTTTGGTGTCATCCGCAAATTTACTAATCCATCATTCAATACCCTCATCCAGATCATTTATAAAAATTACAAACAGCAGGGGCCCCAAAACAGATCCCTGAGGTACACCACTTGTAACCGAACTCCACGATGAATATCTTCCATCAACCACCACCCTCTGTCTTCTATCTGCTAGCCAATTCCTAATCCAATTAGCTAAATCACCCTCTATCCCATACATCTGATTTTCTGAGAGGTCTTCCATGTGCACCTTGTCAAACGCCTTACTAAAGTACATATATACCACATCAACTGCCTTACCCCATGCAACTCTTTGGTCACTTTTTCAAAAAACTCATAAGGTTAGTAGGCACGGTCCTAACCTTTACAAACCATGCTGGACTATCCCCAATAGAACATAGAACATAGAACATAGAACAATACAGCACAGAAAGGCCCTTCGGCCTTCGATGTTGTGCGACCAAAATAAAAAGCAATGCCCCTCCTAACTAAACCATTCCCTCTCTTCCATATACTTATCAATTACCTCTTAACGCCACCAAACTTGGCGGCATCTACAACAGCTGCAGGCAGGGCATTCCAATCCTAATCACTCTTTGAGTAAAGAACCTACCTATGATATCCGTCAAATCATACCCCTTAATTTAAAGTTGTGTCCCCTCGTGCTAGCTTTTCCATCCTAGGAAAAAGGCTATCACTGTCCACCCTATCCAAACCTCTAATCATCTTATATGCTTCAATAAGATCCCCCCTTAGCGCCTCCTTTCTAACGAAAACAACCTCAAATCCTTCAACCTCTCTTCATAGGACCTGCCCTCCATACCAGGCAACATCCTAGTAAACCTCCTCTGTACCCTCTCCAATGCCTCCACATCTTTCTTATAATGTGGTGACCAGAACTGCACACAATACTCCAAGTGCGGCCGCACTAGAGTTTTGTACAGCTGCAACATGATGCTGCGGCTCCTAAATTCAATCCCCCTACCAATAAAAGCTAAGACTCATAAGCCTTCTTAACAACTTTATCACTTGGGACTGCCTACTTTCAGGGATCTAGACACATACACCAAGTCCTTCTGTCCTCACACTATGTAGAGCCTCCATTAGCCCTATCTCTATACATTTATTGTTCCTGCCAAAGTGCATTACCTCACACTTTTCCACATTAAACTCCTTTGCCACCTCTCGGCCCAGCTCTGCAACTTGTCCAAGTCACTCTGTAACTAATACCCCCTCTTCACTATCTACCACACCACCACTTTAGTATCATCTGCAAATTTACTGATTCATCCCTCAATACCCTCATCCAGATCATTTATAAAAATTACAAACAGCAGGGGCCCCAAA